>JACEVL010000861.1:0-12871 GCA_020284085.1 Aporrectodea caliginosa | reverse complement strand
CTTTGGCGCGCTAACTGCACGTAGAGAATCTATCGTCAGCCAAAGTTTAGGCTATACTTTAAAGTGCCCACGAGCCGACAGCGCAACTAAGGCCTAAGACTAAACGCTTAACAAATCGAATACACATTATATATATATCAACCCCAAAGAACACCTGTGCTCATTATATGCAAAACATTAGTTCACAATATATATATATATATATTCATATACTGTTACGTGCAGCAAGCCTTGATTAGACCAAACGTGCCTGTTTCGAAAATTAGCAAGTGTCCTCGACAAACGGAGACAATAGGCCTATACTACTAAATGTCTTGAGCAATCTGTGTCATGACAAAACATACACGACCTCAGCAGAGCAACGCCTAAATACATCTGCGGGTTTCCCGCCATTGACATACGGCGTGCAACTAATCCTAAAGTATACTACACTCGATACAACGCACCACATAGTGTGTGTGTATATAGGCCCCTGTGTGCAATGTGTGTGCGCGTTCGAGCGCGTGAGTGTACATGTATGTGTAATTGTGCGTGTGGCGCGTTCTTGCGCGTATGCGTTTATGTGCGTATGAACCTATATTGTAACTTGTAAGCTTGTGTTGAATATAATTATGACGTGTGTAGATAGGCGTTGCAGCCGGGTGTGACTGTTGGCCGTGCGTGTGCGTGTATAGATCCAATTAAAGCATGCAGATGTCTATCTCTTCTGCGATCCGTTCTTCTGACTCGGTTGAGTTCTTCACCATGTCTTATTCTGATTGATGATTCTTCATTTTTGTAGGCATCTCGTTTCACTCAGGCTTACTCCGCTCGATGTCATAGTTTCGTTCAGGCGCCCTTGTAGCGGCTTGGCTGTGTTACAGCGCCATAGAAATCGTTGTCGTTGTTTTCATTGTTGTTTATTTGTTGTTGCTGTTGTTGTTGTTCTTCTTATTACTATCATCATCATCATCATCATCATCATCATCATCATCATCATCATCATCATCATCATCATCATCATCATCATCATCATCATCATCATCATCATCATCACTGCTGTGTTTCTGCTTCTACTGCTACTACTACTACTACTACTACTACTGCTACTACTACTACTACTACTACTACTACTACTACTACTACTACTACTACTACTACTACTACTACTACTAATGACTACTATCCTATCGTGGTAGTAGTACCCACTACCACTACCACCACTACTACTACCACCACTACTACTAGTACTACTACTACTACTACTACTACTGCTGCTGCTGTTGCTGCTGCTTGCTGTTACTACTATTATACTACTACTACTACTATGATTATCTTCATCGTCATCATCATCAGCAGCAGTAGTATACATCTTATTTGGCTTGGCACGCCCCAGCAGCTTTCTAAAATAGACCTAGCTTCCCTTGCCTTGAAATACCCACAGATCACCTTTTCACCCTCAGTCCTGGATTTGGGAGTCATCCTAGACCAGAACTGACATTTACGCGACATATAAATCTTCTCTGCCGCAACTGCTACTATATATGAACTTCTGCAGCTGAAGGTGATTTCCCGCTCTATGGCTCCTAGCGCATCCTCAGCTCTTGTCCATGCTTTTGTAGTTTCACGGCTTGACTACCGTGGCTCCATAAACGATGGACTTCCGGCTTTCCGGATTGGGTCCCTAAACATGGTCCTACTCACTGTTGCCCGCCTTGTAGGCCGCATTCCCAGGTTTGGTCGAGTCTCCGAGCACGTGCGGGATGTACTCCACTGACTCTCTACCCACAGCGCATGGGTTACCGAATTTCTCTTTTGGTCCTGCGCTGTATCGAGGGTTTAGCCCCCCCCACCATATACTTGCGGGCGCTCTGCTGCTCCACCGCGCGCATCCAGAGCCGCTGCTCTGTCCGCTCAGCTGCTCAAGCGGAACTTATTGCCCCCCGCTCGCGGACTGCTATCAGGCAACGTCGCGCCTTCTCCGTGGCTGGCCCTGCGACCTCGAATAGAGCTGAATGCCACGCCTCGTCAAATACCTATTCGTCACTCTACCTCGCTTTTTCACTGCTCTTAGGACTGTTCTGTTCGACCAGGGTTGGGCTGGAGCGCTCCTGAGTAGGCAATCTTGAAGGGGCGCTATATAAAATTGCTGTAATAACAATTGTAGTAGTAGTAGTAGTAGTAGTAGTAGTAGTAGTAGCAGTAGTAGTAGTAGTAGTAGTAGTAGTAGTAGTAGTAGTAGTAGTAGTAACAGTAGCAGTAGTAGCAGCAGCAGCAGCAGCAGCAGCAGCAGCAGCAGCAGTAGTAGCATGTGTCTTGTGCAAGTTACGAGACATACAGTTGCGTTGGAATAAGCTGACCTAAGAGATAAATGCTTATGTAGCAATTTAAGTTAAGAGCTGTGTGTTGAAATAGACTCTGTGTCACTCGTGCCAAATATATTCATTCTCTGCTTTGTGGTCCATCCCTGCAGCCTACAATATCCCAATACTCCACTCGTGAAAGAGTGAACTGGCTTCTGAACCCGGATCAGTGCAGTCGAGTTCTAAATTAGACAATGAATGATGTGTTGTAGCAGTATGCAGTGGGACAGAACTCGGAAGTTAACTGACCAGTTCGAAGGCCGGGCGTATCGAGCTGAAGTAAGTAGAACTATAGGGAAGATGAAAATAGACCTTATCCACAATAACTAAAAATCCACACTCAGAATTTATACAGCTCCACTATAATAACGAACACTGAATCCATCGTCTGCACCCCGACAATTCTCGGTAAAGCTGGCCAATTCCAGAGGGTCCGTTCAGAAAGATTAAGAGAGACTGCATTAACGGGATAGACATCATTAAACCGTTCTTCGTTTTATTCTAGATCCTAATAAAATCTAACGCTCACCACATCTGACCGATTCAGGAATTACGTTCCAGATAAGAAGTTCTTTTCGTAAACAACTTTATCGCGTAAGCCTATGTCAATTTCCCAAATAGAAACAAACACATTGTATGCTTAGTGAAATGTATCTACCATTGTCCTTGTCAGATGCTAGGTCTGGCACTTAATCCATAATAATTTTAATTGTCATTATCTGTAAGCACAATTATATAATATGTGCAGGCCTATGCATAAGGCCAAAACAAAATAATGGTGTGTTTCCGGTAACGCGACCGACTCTCTTTTTTGCCGCGACTCGGAAAATTTTGTAAAAAAAATTTTTTTTTACGGAAAATTTAAACGGAAAATTTAAACATTTTTTTTTAACTTCACATACATTAAGCCTTTGCATGCCGGGGAGATGCAGAATCGCGACATTATAGGTGCATTCACTAAAGCAGAGACGTTCGGAAACTAGAGGTCTTTCAATGGAAATAATGGTGCCATAAATTACAGCAATAAAAGGGCTAAAGTGTGGAGTTTGGGAGAGGAAGGTAATAGACCCGAAAGTGGTGGATTTTCTCACGGTAATTTGATAGGGTTATTTCACAAATCTGACCGACGTGACCGTCATATTCATTGTATCAGAAATACCTTTTACCGTACGTGCCATTATAAAAGTGAAGCCTCCTTAGCAATCAGCCTACTTAACAACCTCCGTAGCATTCTACTTTTCATAGCAACCAGCCTTCTTAACAACCAAGCTTTGAAGCAAGCAGCCTCTGTGTCAGCCTCAATTAGCAACCAGTTTCAAAGTAAGATTTGGCCCCTTTAGCAACCGCCTTCCTTAGCAACAGTTAGCAACACCTGCCCCTTCCATTTCACCTTGCAAGAAAACGATGTCAAAAAAATGAAATAAATAAGATTGTTTTCTACAACAGTTTGTAGGTAAATTCTGCAAAAAGGCATTTTTAATACTCACATTATGTGAGTATTAATAATGCCTATTTGCAGAATGTACCTACAAACTGCTGTAGAAAACAATCTTATTAGAAAATACATACTTTGGTACAGCATGTACCGCTGTGCATAAATGGGCTGTGGCTTAATTTTTGGAAATCACCGCATAAAATTATTTTAACAAAATAAAATTATATTCCTACCTAGCTACCCAGTTTTTTAACTCTGTTACCGGAAACACACCATTATTTTTTGTTGGCCTAAATAAGCAAAAAGTAGTTTTACTCCTACGGTTAGGCCTAGAGCAAAACCCAGCCTACATCTAAGAGTGCATCCCTACATGTAGCATACATAATTTGATTTAATATTTCGACTGTTATCTTGTAAAATGTTTATTTCCATCCACGCACAGTTTCCAGAATAACCTTCAATTTCAAATTGACACAGCCATTTCTTGCTAGGTCTGCAGCTGTTGCAGGAACCAGGCCTCGGTCGCGTGCGATGTCTCGGTGCAGTTCTTGAAAGAACCATCGCATCATTTCTTCAAATCTAGTCACTGCATGAGGAGCAAATTTCCAATCCTTGAAGTGGTTTTGTTTTGCCTTGCTCCATAATATTGGATTATTTTCTTGGTATTCTCCAAAGTAAACATAATCAGCATCTTTTATGCTGTGACAAGCCTGACTGGCTAATTCGTTAATTCTAATGTAACTGGTTCCGATGAGTCCGCTCGGCTGATGACAAGAGTGATGCTTTTCTATTTCTATGTTTTCATCCTTCCCAACTTTATGACCTGATGAACCCCAACATAAAGCACCACACCAGAAACAGTGTTCAGTGCATCCTAATCTATCTCTGATTTCCGGATCCTCGGAAACGTTCGGAAAAGAGACGTTTTCTCTTACATTAGAATTTGAATAACCTTTCAACTTGTATTCGATACTGTTTCTAAATGATTCAAAATCATCATCCTTTGTGTCGAGCTTGCTGAAATACTGATCATCGTTAGCTTTCAGATGCTGCTGCACAATTTCGTCTACGTCCACCTTACTGTTCGACACCCTTATGTCCTGAAGTAAACGGTCTAATTCGCCCTTCAAAGTGCTTTCATACTTCTTTAAAGCATTTTCTTCTGTTGGCCATGAATCAACAGTCTCTTTATACCACTTCTCAATGGCTCTCTTTGGTGATTTGAAATGTTCTAATGCTCTTTGGTTATATTTAGCAGCGACCTCTAAAGCCAAAGCCTCGAAGTACTGAAGCCTCACTGACTGGCTATCGGTTGTCCATGACAAATCCTTAATAGTTGTAATTTTGGCGCCATAACCTGCCTTTTGGGCTTTTTGCTTGATGGCTTCGATTAGCTTCACAGCTTGTATCGCCCCTTCACCTGCGCTAGAAAATCCCGAGTTTAGCCTAGTCTCAATTTCATTCCTGTATATCTCTTCTTTTTGGATCAAGATTTCAATAGGCTTATTTTCACGATTCCACAGGTGCTGTAACTTTTCTAATTCTTGCTTCAGTTTTTGCAACGTAAAGATTTGCAGTTCTATTTTCTTTTTATCAGAAAGTTTTCTATTTGGATATATTCTTTGAATATCTTTTTCTTGTTTCTTAATTTCAATTGAAAATTTTGCTCTAATTTCAGTCACCATTCCTTCTTCAAATTCCATTCCATTTTGATAGCAATCCGATTTTTTATCTATTAGAAATTTCTTTACGAATTCTTCAAGGGCATGTCCTACTGTAACATAATCTGGTTCTTTTTCTCCCTTCTGCATTGGTTTTGAGAAAATACGCCAAACTTTACCAATGAAGGATGAATTGGTTTCAATTGGATGTACAAGAATTATTTCAGTTTTGAAATCCTCAAAAACTTGAGGCACAGGTATTGCATATTCTTGCTCCAAAGCACGATAAAACTTTGTTTCAAGATCCTCTCCGGAGTCTTTTGATGTTGCAATTTCTTGGAGGCGGTTCCAAATATCTTTTTCGATTTCCTTTTTTACTTCTGGTGTAAAGGATCCATTTGGTCTATTAAAAAGTACTTGTTTCAATTCTTTAGATATTAAATCTGAAAATTCCGAGAAGTATCCTTGCCTCACGACGGATCCATGAAATGTTTGCTTCAACATCTTTGTTGTTGATTCCATAAGTTCTATCTTGTGCTTTTCTATTGTTCTTTTGATATCTTCTCTCCATTCCGATTCTTTGAGTTCCGTCAACAACTCGTCGTGAGTCATTACAAACTCTGTACAGTTCTTGCAACGCTTCTCAGAACAGGTCATCGGTATATGTTCTAATTTTTGCTGCATCAGCTTTATTACTTCTTCAAAAAGAGCTTCCGTTTCTATGGTTCGTTTCCCTTTTATCTTTGAACTGACCATCTCTCTGATTTCTTGTGAAAGACTTTCCCGATGAAACCGGAAAGCAGAACTGAGGCGTTCTTTTACCTTCGCCACTCGCTTCTCAAAATAGAGAAAATCAGTAATGTGTTTCACGTTCTTAAAGTTCAGAGCAAACCTTTCTTTTGCTACACAAGTCCAGTAGCTCTCAAAAAGCTGAGACCATCTTGCAAAGGTAAATTTGCTTTGTAGACTTGTGGTTCTTTCCATGATCTTCTTATATAAATTCACAATATCCTCGTGGTAAGTTTCAGATGGAGGAGAATTGACACTCGATCCATCTTTGAAAGGTCCAAAATGCTGAAATAGATCACCCGATTGAATTCGCGATGTCAACTCCTGCAAACACTCGGAACAGTTCGATCCAATCTCAACGTCATTGTTATTAATCAACTCAAATGCTTTATTTATGGCATCACAAAATTGAGATTTTGCTTGATCGACTTTATTCGTATTTCGTTCCTGCAAGTGTTGAACCATGATCATATCCGGCTTAATTCCTCCTTCTCTTAGGCGAGCCATGGCAATAAAGGCTATCTGCAGAATCTCAGTCATTTCAGTCAATCCTTCACCTAGAATATTTACAATTGTCAGATTGCTGACGCCAATGGCATACGTTGCCATCAGACGGTCCTTTTGTTCTGATTTCGAGTCATTCATTTTCTCAGGCGAACAAAGACCTTCGGTATCAATAACAATAATGGCATCAAATTCATGAGTCTTACGGACTTCTTCGTCGAGAAAGATCATTCTCATAAAAAGACCACGGCTGCATCGCCCAACTGAAACGGCAAATCTACAGGAAAACAAGGCATTCAGCAGAGTTGACTTACCAGACGACTGCAATCCTATTATGCTTATGACGAACACCCTGAGATTGGGCAACTTCTTTTGAACATGTCTGCAGATTGCTCTTATCCATGTAAGCTGAATCTGACCAGAATCGCCGTTCAACAGCTCAATGGCGTGCCCGCCAATTAAGAGTTCAGCATATTGATTAGGAAGATCTTGAGTAATCATCGGGTCAACTCCCAGGTGACCATTACACCATTTCTCATATATGCGACCAATCAATCGAAAGAAATGTTCTTGGCCTAATGTAATATTGTCAACTTCATCAAGCGCTAACTTCAAGTCATTCTGTGCTTCTCTTTGTCTGCTTTGAAACTCTGCATATTCTCTGCCATCCGTGGATGTTTTCGGAGGTTTGACCAATCGACGCAACTGTTCGTTGGCTTCCATAACTTTTGATCGCCTAGTCAAAGATTCTTTGGCAGACAGCTTAGAGAGTTCAATTTCCAGGTGAGTAAGGGTCTTTTTCGACGTAACAGCACTTTGATGCTCGAAAATATTGAGCGTCAGATTCACCATAGTGCTTAACTCTTGATCCCTAACCCATTTATTTTCGTCATCGTTGCAGATTGTCTTTATGAACTCTTTTATGCGAAAACATCCGTGCTTTTGAACAAACTCTACGATCCTTTCTGACTCTTTTGTCCTGAAATCGCTGACATGTCGTAGAGAAGTATAAAGAGAATCATCATCATTTGGTCTGCTACAATCGCTGCATCCATTTAATGAACCTAACAGTAAATTTCTTACTACATCCTGTGTGTCATCATTGTGTAGAGAATAAGTCTCTATCACAGGCACATTAGATAAAATGCCTTTCTTCTGTTTCTCAACAACTCTTACTTTCAATATACGTTTCTCTTCTAAAATATGTTTCAACTCTTTCCATTGATCCTCAGTTGCATTTGGCATCAGAAATACTACAAAAGCAGCTGCGAATTGATTTAAGTACCTCAACGCATCTTGATGCTTAGTGGCATCTCCGTGTAAGTTGGCCAAAATTGCCACTGCGTCATTGGCTTTGTAATATTCACGTACTTTTTTCCATGTTGTATCGCTACATGTTTCCTGAGTAAGACAAACAATTTCCACACTTCCATCTAGAGTATATGGCCGACCAGATTCATGACCTGGCTCGGTGCATGATGAAAATATATACCGCTTTGACATCAGTTGGTTCAGGATCACACTTTTTCCGATTTCACCAGATCCTAGACGTACAGCTACTACCATTCTGAATGGACTTGAAAACAAGTGATTTTCGATTATGTTTCCCGGCGTTGACTCCCACTTCAGTGTGAGATTTTTCAAATGTGAAAGGGTCACAATATATTTGTCATTGTGAGATATATCAGGAAGGATGAATGGCAGGGTCATTGGAAACTTTGACATTATACGCAAGATATCCTGTGCAACGAAACAATCAGCGGTGTTGAAAATATATGCAACAAAATCAAGTCGAGATACTGGACATTCTGACGAAGCCGAATTAGACTTAACTTGAGTATCACTTTCGGCAGGTAAGCGTTAAACTACCTGGTCAGTTTCATCAAATGGATCTGCATCATACGACATCAGTTTTCCATCGCTTCGTGATTCTGGAGTCTCTGGGCTCAAAGACACACTGAACGCAGATGAAACATCAACTGTTGAACCATCGCCATCACGCTCGCCACATTCATCCGAAAATAGATGGTCACGTTGGCAGGACTTTCTTTCTTTTGGCCCAAGTTTAGCTGATATTAGATCAGACAGGTTTTGCGGATACAAGATGTAACCATTCCACATTTTTTAACTTCGTATGATATACGGAAGTACTCTATTCCAAAATGCCTGATAGCTTTCCCCAACCACAATGGAGCTTTCAACGGCAGGTTGGATCCTCATATACTCACGGTCTTCCAGCAATCCGGCGACATCTGGGTTGATTAGAGACAGAAGTTTTTGCTTTCCGGCTTGTCCATCTTTACAACGAAAATAAAAGTATTTAGGTCATAATTTAATTTTAAATCAAGTTTTTCAATATATATTTCACTGCGTAATATTTAAGCGTTTCGCAGTGTTAATAGCAGACCCTACCTAGTCTTTAGCGTAAGCGTCCTTGGACCAACTCCGGACACAAAAAAACAACTAAGGTTGAATCTTGAGTCAGTCCAAATATATATATAATTGCATAAAATAGCAAGAAAAAGGTTATAAAACAACATTCCTCATCCACATTTAAGCTTTTGAAAACGTTTAGAATTCTCATTTAATACCAGCTAACTTTAAATAAACAGATGAGTAATAAAATTATTCTAAAGATTTGCACATGTTAATGTCTTTCATTCGTAAAGAAACTAACCATTTTCTGTTTCGTTTCCTTTAGGTGTCTCTTGTAATTTCTTGGAATTTTCGCTACTCATTTTTAGCTGTAGAACTTCGGCTCGAGAACGTATTTCGTCATAAGCAGTACAGATTTCGTAGGGCAAGCCTTCCGAAATTAATTTATTGCAGTACGTTCTGAAGCTGTCCAGGATTAACAAATTTCTCTCGACTTCATCGCTTTCGATTGCATGCTGGTTTTTCGTTGTGTCTTTCACAGAAAACATTTCTTCCGTTGTGGTGTCCCTGTCGTCATCAGTCGATTCCATTATTACTTTTGCTGTCTCAGTTTCTCTGGCTTTCACCTCATTACGAAACATTTCTTTTTCTTGCTCCAGGTCACCTATTTTACCCATCAATTCTTGCACAATCATGTCGGCTTTCTTGACATAGGATTCTATCTCCTTTCCAAATTTTGCAGCATTTTTCTCAACGTCTGAGCAACAGTGTGAGCTGTGACCTTCAGCCGAGCATGTGTTGCAAATTATTTTCTTACACGTAGCACAGTACTTGGTCATGTTCTCCATTTCATGTTCATCACATTTATACTGTTGATGTTTGATTCGACATTCAATAGCAATCTGATGACCTTTGCTAAACTTTTGTCTTTTATGCTCACCATGACACTGTATGCACAAATTATCTTCACAATCCACACAGTACACGTTGGCAGATGGTGCCTCGGCATTCTCTTCAAATTCACCATTTGATTGGCATACGTCACATAGTATTTTGCTTTCCGCTCGAGTCGATGACTAACTTATATCTACCAGTCTCTCTATGAATAAGTCTTTCTTCAAACTGTTCCACCCGAATTTGGGAATAACGAACTCTTCCCTGCAAATGGGACAAGACATCTTCTCTCCTGGTCCTAGATTCGCCTGCTCTGCAGTCAGCTGTAGACACAATAGACAGAAACTGTGAATGCATGGTAATATTCTTGGATCGTGAAACACGTCAGTGCAAATACAACATTCCGAGAAATCTTGAATTTCTTTATTTAAATCTGTTTTCTCTGTGTTCATGTTGCTTTTTCTGCCGTACACAAGTGTCCGTAAACTGAAAAACAATACATTTTATGTTATGTACAGCAAACAAACAAAATTTTGTAGGATCTAATAGATAGTTTTAAAGCAAAGAAGTAGCTTGCACCAGTATAGAAATCTTATGGGCCTGCATCATTGTTGTTGTTGCTGCTGCAGTTTCTGCTGCTGCTAACAATCAGCCTTTCTGAGGAGCCTTCTGACTTGTGTTCTCGTTGTTCCTCATTTTTTAAGCAGCCATTTCTGCCATCAGCCAAGCTGCCATCGGCCAAAGCTGCCATTTCTGCCATCAGCCATCTCTGCCGTCAGCCAAATCTGTCGTCGGCAGAGCCTGTCAAGTGATTCTGCCATCAGCCGTTTTTGCCATCAGCCGTCAGCTAACGCTGCTGTCGGCCGGTTTGCTATCATTCGGACCCGTCACGTGACTCGGCCGTTTGCCATTATGCCATCGGTTAAAGCTGCTATCTGCCGTCTGCCAACGCTGCATTCAGCCGAGCGCTATTTACAGACGACACACGAAGGAAGGTCGAACTGTGGCAGAGTCGTTATCAAAATCGCGCAGTTATAGCTGCCGCCGAAGAAGACGAAGCCAATGCCGACGAATCAATGACGGTCAAGTTGTAAGTAGGCGCTCTGGTGAACACTCAGTCTTAAGGATTCGCCTACACAGGCTACACTCGCAAGGCAGGAACCATTACGATTAGCTTTCATCGGACCAGTTGCAGCGCACGGTCTAATCACAGGTTGCATAACTTTTAAGGTTGCGAGGCGTGACGCCAACTGCGTGCTACTAGCTCTGGCGATGGCGAGCGGATGGACTTTGAACTCAACGAACTATGATAGTAGTGTAGTAAGTCGGCTGATGAACTCGGACAACGTGGACCTGTAGATTAGTAAGCTTTTCATGTAAACTTTTACGACGAATCGTCGGTCTTCGGTTTCATTTCAAATAAAGGCGTTAAACTGTTGAAGTTGTCTCTTGATAGACCACAAGTTGCAACTGCAACTGAGCATTTCGGATATATCTAACTGTAACTAAGCACACTATTGCATTTCAACGTCCCTGTTTATACTCTTTTGTGAAGGGGCGATGGGCCTACTCTTCCTGAGGACCTGCAGGGAGTTCCCCTAGGACCTACGGCAAGTCCTCGGAACTCACGTCCTGCCGAGACGGACGAACAAAAGGACGGGCAGGACTAGGACGAGATGGCGCTGCGGACCTGAGGGAGTCCCCCTAAGACCTACTGCGGGTCCTATCGACAGCGCGAATGGGCATTGGGCAGACCACAGTTGCAGCCTCACCCCACCGAATACAACACGGTTAAGGAACTCATCTTAGTGTATGCGGCTTGACCCCCTCCCCACACAAGAAACGCAATATTAAAATTATTATTAAATACCCTCTAAATGCAAAGAACAATGACCTACCATGCTGTGGCGAAATTAAACGCCACAGAGACACAGTTATTTACAAATTTTGCACTGATATAGGTCTATTTGACGGGCAAAGCCCGGTTGCGCTGCCGATAGGACACACCGTAGGTCCTAGCCTAGGGGACTCCCTGCAGGTCCGCAACGACATCGCGTCCTAGCCTGCCCATGTTTTTCATTGGTGTTATTTGACAGGCAAAGTCCATTCGCGTTGTCAATGTCAATAGGACCCGCGGTAGACTATAGTGGTTGGCGTCACGAACTGATCATGATGATGATGCTGATGATAATGAAAACTGAAACATTGCTCCTCAAGTAGGCAACGCAATAGCCAGGTTGTTCTGTCCGTTCCGGTGCCCGGCGAAAATCCGGGATGGGAGTGAAGCCGATGAGACAGCGTGGTGGTATACGGTGGTAATTGGGAATGGGATAGCTTGAAGAGTTCGGTTTCAACCGTGAGTAGAAAGTAGCAGAGGATGGTGCAAGCAGAGGAGAGGTGAAATAACATTTAATTAATTAAATGTTAATTGACTATGAAGTGGCGTAACGACGGGGGCAGAGGGGCAACCGCCCCGGGTGCAGCCTAAGGGGCGCAAAATTAGCTTTCAGTGGTAAGTACTACGCGACAGAAATTGTATTATTAAATTCAATAATTGTATTATTAAATTCAACAATTCAATATATTAAATATAAAAATAAGCACAACTTGGTTTTCAGCTTGAAATGTGGCCTGAATAGTGAATACCAAGAAACCGCTCTATTGGCGTGTCGGTTCAGAAAAAGAAAGAAAATGTTTTCACACGTTTAGTACTAGTCTTATATTATGTCACATGCAAATGTCAAATGCATTACCTTATCTGTGTAATGCACAAGTAGGCTAATACTTCATCGCTGGAAATCCGTTTCTAGTAAAAATCAACACTTTAGTGAGCTGAAGTTGATTCTGACGTATTCGCGAAGCACAATGAG
>JACEVL010000860.1:264321-406827 GCA_020284085.1 Aporrectodea caliginosa | reverse complement strand
TGTTCTGTGCCTTAATTGTAACGTTGTAATCGGAGGGTAACAGGTTCGAATCTACCTCAAGCCACTGCTTAGAGACCATGGGACAAGTTGCTCACCCACAATTGTCCTGTGAGGAGGGCAACGGGAAACCTGCTTGTGTAGCTATGATTGTAAGAGGCTACGAATGTGTACGTATGTAAGAACTTATAGCCTAATAATAGGCCCTAGCCTCCCTATACATTATTGTAGGCCCTATGTGTGTAAGAGTGCGTGTATACATGTATCACGTAGTCATGTATGTCTGTGTTTATTCATTTATGTAATGTGGGTGTGTGCGTGCGAGCATGCGTGGTGTGTTGAAAAGGTGTTACAATATAGGCTAGTTACTGTATTTTGTGGTGGATATGGTTGTGTCTGATCTGCTGCGATTGTGTGTACTGTACTGTGAGTGTACAAAACAGACCTAGCAAATAGAATACTGTGAGCAGTTTAGCATCGTTGTCAGCTGATTTGCTTCATGCACGTGGTGACATTGTGCGGCTTTCCTGTGGGTCATGGATGCGGTGAAGTTCGTGCAGCTTTCCTGTGGATCATGGATGCGGTGAAGTTCGTGCAGCTTTCCTGTGGATCATGGATGCGGTGAAGTTCGTGCAGCTTTCCTGTGCGTCATGGATGTGGTGAAGTTCGTGCAGCTTTCCTGTGCGTCATGGATGTGGTGAAGTTCGTGCAGCTTTCCTGTGCGTCATGGATGTGGTGAAGTTCGTGCAGCTTTCCTGTGGATCATGGATGCGGTGAAGTTCGTGCAGCTTTCCTGTGCGTCATGGATGTGGTGAAGTTCGTGCAGCTTTCCAGACTGCCAGTGGATCATGGATGCGGTGAAGTTCGTGCAGCTTTCCTGTGCGTCATGGATGTGGTGAAGTTCGTGCAGCTTTCCAGTGGATCGTGGATGCGGTGAAGTTCGTGCAGCTTTCCTGTGCGTCGTGGATGTGGTGAAGTTCGTGCAGCTTTCCTGTGGATCATGGATGCGGTGAAGTTCGTGCAGCTTTCCTGTGCGTCATGGATGTGGTGAAGTTCGTGCAGCTTTCCTGTGGGTCATGGATGCGGTGAAGTTCGTGCAGCTTTCCTGTGGATCATGGATGCGGTGAAGTTCGTGCAGCTTTCCTGTGGATCATGGATGTGGTGAAGTTCGTGCAGCTTTCCTGTGGGTCATGGATGCGGTGAAGTTCGTGCAGCTTTCCTGTGGATCATGGATGCGGTGAAGTTCGTGCAGCTTTCCTGTGGGTCATGGATGCGGTGAAGTTCGTGCAGCTTTCCTGTGTGTCATGGATGTGGTGAAGTGCGTGCAGCTTTCCTGTGCGTCATGGATGCGGTGAAGTTCGTGCAGCTTTCCTGTGGATCATGGATGCGGTGAAGTTCGTGCAGCTTTCCTGTGGATCATGGATGTGGTGAAGTTCGTGCAGCTTTCCTGTGGGTCATGGATGCGGTGAAGTTCGTGCAGCTTTCCTGTGGATCATGGATGCGGTGAAGTTCGTGCAGCTTTCCTGTGGGTCATGGATGCGGTGAAGTTCGTGCAGCTTTCCTGTGGGTCATGGATGTGGTGAAGTGCGTGCAGCTTTCCTGTGCGTCATGGATGCGGTGAAGTTCGTGCAGCTTTCCTGTGGATCATGGATGTGGTGAAGTTCGTGCAGCTTTCCTGTGCGTCATGGATGCGGTGAAGTTCGTGCAGCTTTCCTGTGCGTCATGAATGTGGTGAAGTTCGTGCAGCTTTCCTGTGCGTCATGGATGTGGTGAAGTTCGTGCAGCTTTCCTGTGGGTCATGGATGCGGTGAAGTTCGTGCAGCTTTCCTGTGGGTCATGGATGTGGTGAAGTGCGTGCAGCTTTCCTGTGCGTCATGGATGCGGTGAAGTTCGTGCAGCTTTCCTGTGGATCATGGATGCGGTGAAGTTCGTGCAGCTTTCCTGTGGATCATGGATGCGGTGAAGTTCGTGCAGCTTTCCTGTGGGTCATGGATGCGGTGAAGTTCGTGCAGCTTTCCTGTGGGTCATGGATGCGGTGAAGTTCGTGCAGCTTTCCTGTGGGTCATGGATGTGGTGAAGTTCGTGCAGCTTTCCTGTGCGTCATGGATGCGGTGAAGTTCGTGCAGCTTTCCTGTGGATCATGGATGTGGTGAAGTTCGTGCAGCTTTCCTGTGCGTCATGGATGCGGTGAAGTTCGTGCAGCTTTCCTGTGCGTCATGAATGTGGTGAAGTTCGTGCAGCTTTCCTGTGCGTCATGGATGTGGTGAAGTTCGTGCAGCTTTCCTGTGGGTCATGGATGCGGTGAAGTTCGTGCAGCTTTCCTGTGGGTCATGGATGTGGTGAAGTGCGTGCAGCTTTCCTGTGCGTCATGGATGCGGTGAAGTTCGTGCAGCTTTCCTGTGGATCATGGATGCGGTGAAGTTCGTGCAGCTTTCCTGTGGATCATGGATGCGGTGAAGTTCGTGCAGCTTTCCTGTGGGTCATGGATGCGGTGAAGTTCGTGCAGCTTTCCTGTGGGTCATGGATGCGGTGAAGTTCGTGCAGCTTTCCTGTGGGTCATGGATGTGGTGAAGTGCGTGCAGCTTTCCTGTGCGTCATGGATGCGGTGAAGTTCGTGCAGCTTTCCTGTGGATCATGGATGCGGTGAAGTTCGTGCAGCTTTCCTGTGGGTCATGGATGCGGTGAAGTTCGTGCAGCTTTCCTGTGTGTCATGGATGTGGTGAAGTGCGTGCAGCTTTCCTGTGCGTCATGGATGCGGTGAAGTTCGTGCAGCTTTCCTGTGGATCATGGATGCGGTGAAGTTCGTGCAGCTTTCCTGTGGGTCATGGATGCGGTGAAGTTCGTGCAGCTTTCCTGTGGATCATGGATGCGGTGAAGTTCGTGCAGCTTTCCTGTGGGTCATGGATGCGGTGAAGTTCGTGCAGCTTTCCTGTGGGTCATGGATGTGGTGAAGTGCGTGCAGCTTTCCTGTGCGTCATGGATGCGGTGAAGTTCGTGCAGCTTTCCTGTGGATCATGGATGCGGTGAAGTTCGTGCAGCTTTCCTGTGGATCATGGATGTGGTGAAGTTCGTGCAGCTTTCCTGTGGGTCATGGATGCGGTGAAGTTCGTGCAGCTTTCCTGTGGATCATGGATGCGGTGAAGTTCGTGCAGCTTTCCTGAGGATCATGGATGTGGTGAAGTTCGTGCAGCTTTCCTGTGGATCATGGATGCGGTGAAGTTCGTGCAGCTTTCCTGTGGGTCTTGGATGTGGTGAAGTTCGTGCAGCTTTCCTGTGGGTCATGCAGCTGGTCCTGATGAGAACGACCAGTTCTTCCGTTTCTTTTCTCGTACTATGTCTTGAAGGTCTAACATTTGTTCCTTTATCTATCAGCAAAATCATGAATGGCATTTATAACATAAGTGAAGACATAGGCTCCATTTCACAATAATTATGGACATAGGCTCCATATTGTCAATTGAATTCCTGACAGTCACTATAAGGAGTCGTCCATTAAGGACGTCCACAAAATGACCTATTTACTATTTGTTGACCACCCATCTTATCCGCATTTGGCATTACCTTCTTCATTCCCCTTTCGGTTGATAGATGATAGACTGTTTAGGAACCTTGAGCAAGTCCTTCACGCACAACTGTTTAGCAACATCAATTGATGCTCAGTCATTAGATGGTGCGCTTGATAAATGTTGACACTATAATAGCCAGTGATTTTTCCCGAGAATTCGGCAGTCGACATCCAAGCGTACAGCGACAGGGCCTCCGATGTCTGGATTACTCCAATAAGCAGATCGTGGGTCGTCGAGATTTGCCCAAGTATCCACACAGCATAACCTACTGATAAGCTTCAACTCCAATGAAGAAGTACCAGGCTTAAACTGGCGGTACAGGTGATACAGAGGCCTTAATATATGGGGCCTTGTTGGAGATTGGTGAGACGAAGGACAAGTCAGACACAACAAAACTCACTGCCTGTGTATGCCTCCTTCAGAGAAGCTATAAAGCCCCTCACCCTTCTCCAATGACCCACTTTACCTGATCTAGTTTCTGTTGAGTGGTAAGTCGTTCCGTAATGTTTCCTAGTTCGCTGGCGTCTGATTCATGTCCTCTTCTTTCTCGCTTGATCTTTTCCAGCAGATAGTAGAGGTTGTTGGTCACCCTGAATGGATAATTATTTCGCAGTTTAATATTGAAGTCAATTTCTGTTAACCTAACTCGTGTACGCCCGATAATTCTAATTTCTAAGTTAACAATTAGCCTAACGATATATCAGATCACCTAACCGTTATTTTGCATTGTAACCAGGTTGCACCCGTTAAGACACAAAACTCATAAGCCTAGGCTACGTGTAGTACGAATAGGCTCATTAATGAATGTACGAAACGCAATTTAATGATTTACTGAATGGGAACGATTGGTCAGTTATCAATGTAGGAGAGGCATAATTAAGAAAGATAAAAGCTGAAAATAATATTCAAATTAATTGGTGCCGAACTAGTAGTTTAAGGTCTGTGTATATATGCCCATAATATATTTAACATTAAGTTGAAAATATCCAGTGGCTAAATTGCTCATCCAGAGGTGGCGGATCTACAAATTTTACAAATCTAAACCTATTCCTATGTGGCGAATCTATAAATGATATTCGCTATTCGGATTAAACGTAAGTTATGTGAAAGACGATGCATACAGGCCTGCATGTAGCGTTGACCTACGTTGTAACCAAACACATTTACCCTAGGTACCTGATGGTCTCCTTTTTAGTGGTGGATATCAGATCGGACGAGATCTGGTGGAAGTTGACCTCTGGCAATATCGAAAACTTTATTTAAAGATTTCAGTCTTTGGTCAATAGAAAGCTCTTAATATAAAATGATGCATTTCATTACGATATAAAAAAGACAAATGATGACGGCTGCTTACATGACGATTTTTCCGAGCAGAAAAGCTTTCCTGGCATCTGTTGAACTGATATTCGACCATTTTGCCTCCATCTGATCCGATACGAGTCGACTTTCGTCCAGTTTCTTCTGAAGCTGAGACAACTCCAGGTTACACTGAAGAATCTCGATATCTTTCGCCTGTGCCAAGTTCAACAACATCTATAGGGGAAACCCTCTGGACGAATTTACCCCGTGGCCGAAATTACCCCGTCTTCCCCTACAAGTGATTGGAGTGATAGAACTTCACACATGCATGTTTTTGGCTCATGCAGTTGGAGCCCACGACAGAAGAAGCAGAGAGTCGATCAGAAATGCTCCATATATATTTGCAATTTAGTCATTGTCACCTTACCGCATCTAGAAATTGTTTTTGGCCTCATAATTACGGAAATAAATTGAAGAAGAATCACAATCATTGAAGAAATTTAGATTAAGGATATTGCCTAAACAATTATCTAGAGTGAAATAGTATGCTTAATCAAAATCAAAGAGCTGTAATAGCCACAAACAAAAGTTCGAATAGCTATAAGAAACCTAGCTATTTAAGTTAAAAAATAAGATGATATAAAATAATAACGAAACAGTACCGCACGCTCGTGCATGTGTCCGGTATTAATTCCAATTTCTGCCGGACAGATGGCACAGAACTAGACTGCCTCAAAACCCTGTAGTAAAGTAGGGTGAAGTAAGGGCTGTAAGGCACGGCAAGAAATTTAAAAAAAACTGACTGTTACCTGGATGAATTGCACAAGAAACTGTCTAGTCTCTTTGAGATTTTCCTGTGCTTTAGTGTGAGATTCCAGTAAACTCTACAGACGCAAGACAAAGCCTAATTAAGCCCGTTAATTATTCGTAACGTTTCATTAAAGTTGTAGTCCTACTATGAGATCGGCTGGGAAGCCATGAGGTCCTGGGTTACTTCTTCCCCTTCTGTAGGCTACTTCGGGACCTACTACAGCGCGGGACTCTACATTTTTGCACCGTCATCATCGCCTCAAAGCTGTAACTCGAATGTCGTCTCTGAACTTAACAGTGGAGGCGCCAGGATTTCAGGTTTGGGAATTGGGGGGCTAAAGCTCCAAGCCCTTCCCTTTTCCCTTCTCCCTGATTTGCAGTGATTTCCCACTTTTTCTTGGGGTGGGGGCTAAGCCTCCCGACCCCCCTGGCGCCGCCACTGGAACTTAATGTTACAGCATATGCATTATGCAATCTAGGTTGCACAATACGACAGGGCTCGGAGCTTCACAATGACAAAAGCCAAATGCCAAAACTAAGAATATTGATGACGGTGCATTTAGTAAATTCTTGCAAATTGAACGAGTTGAGACTGTCTATAGCACAAGGGTGATTCTTAATATACCTCTCTGGTGGAGACCATGGTATCATAGGGACCGGTGAGTCTGCCTAGGGGTGAGTCTGCATAGGGGTGATTCCTGATACCTCTCTGGTGGAGACCATGGTGTTGTAGCGACCGGTGATGTCGCGTAATTCCTGGTAGTCTTCGGAAGTTTCGACGACCCGACCGAGGAAGTCTGGGTAGATCTTATGTCCAGCGACCTGCCTACGTAGCTTCTCTTTGCGACGCTGAAGGGCCGCTATCTCATTAATTAATCTGTTAATTAAGGTAAAACAGCTATAATTATGTCACTGTGCATATAATTATGCCACTTTGCATATAATTATGCCACTGTGCATATAATTATGCCACTGTGCATATAGGCCTAATTATGCCACTGTGCGTATAATTGTGTGTGAATAATTCTGTCACTGCCCTGTTTACGGCCTGTCACAGACTCAAACACGAAGTTCTAGAAATTGAATACGACTGTAACAAAATTAACTAATTAATTACTTACTTAATTAATAATAATAAAAGTCCAGGATCATGATAGAGACCGGCACATCCTTGACCAGTAATAGCCCTACCAATACTGAGAGCAAGACCGGGCGCGTCTCGAAACCCAATCTCTGATGTTTGGTACTGTGTTAGTCTGGCTCCACTTTGCATCTTCTTAAATGAGCATTAGAATGCATGTAGGATTGAAGGCAGAACGTGCATGAAAATTCGAAGATCGTTGTTGTAATGTTGTACCTGTCCTTTTCTGCGTCTTTCATTTGAGTAATTTCTTTTGCATCTTCCGCTTTCTTCAGGGCCTTTATCCGCTTCGATTCGTTTTCCTTGAACAAGGAATGCAAAGATTGCAAAATCAACTAAATAATTGCATTGTATAGCATTGTATAGCCTACTTTAAAATAGACCATAAAGACGTTTTATGGACTCCTGGAGACTCTTGATCATAATTATGCGAAGAAACCTTGGACAGTCGGAAACATTCGAAAAATGTTTAATAATGCATAATTTTTATTATACTTGAAAAAACTGTTGTTGAAAGTGCTGCATATTTTGGTGAAAATCGAGTGTTTCTATCATATGTTTAAATAGTAGAACACTGTTTTAACTATAGCAGTTGGGCTATATCTATCTAATATGCACGCAGACTCGGTGGAAAAGGGTAGCGATGACCATCCGCGAGGCAGGCCCGCCGACAGGGGTGTCAAGGTGGGGGCAAAAATCCAGGGACCCGGCGACTTTTATGGGCCCGGGCTGGGCCCAGCAATCAACTTATGAAAAATATTATAATCAGTTATACAAAGTTTATGATTTATAGTTTATACCTTTAAAAATATAATATTACGGACACTTAACTACAATAGTTGCATATATAAATATAATTTGCAATGTGAAAGTGGAAGCTGCAGTGCCATGGAGACCATGCACCAAATAGTCCTAGTGAGACAAAGGTTCCAAAGCTATCGTAAGATTGCCACCTGTAGGAACTTGTCGAATTTGTTGAGATACTCTCTCATGTCCAGCTCTCTCTTCTCGAGGTCCGTCTGTCTTTGCTTCAAGGCGTCCCGCTTCATCTTGAAAGCCTTCCAAACATTGACAAAAAAGACAATTAGAAAAATAATAAAAATAAAATAAAAAATAAAATGGATTAGAAATAACAAGACGCAATAAGAAAAATAAGAAAATTGAAATAAATACATATAATAAGAAATTACAGTCGAATAGCAAATCAGACGCTCGAGAGTGAGGTTACGGTACCAGTGTCAGGTCAGAATCCGAGGTCGCCGGGAGACGGAACGGAGCTAAGGTGGAAAGCGACGAAGTAGGGTATACGTTGTAGAGCGGTGGTTGTATAGGATGGTATAGGAATAAAATAGGATAGTGGTAGGATAGTGGTCACTGAATGCGGTTTGACACTCAGGTTTCAATAAACGAATATATATAAAAGTATATGGAACTGAAAATTGATTGCACGGATTGATCTACGCGTAACGATGAAACTACTTAACTGTCATCATCATCATCAGTTCCTGACGCCAGCCATTTGGCGGCGATGGGTACGAATAGGCCTAAGTGGATAAGTCCGATTTGGATCATTTCATTGTATGCTCGGCCCTGCATTCCTCTGCCAAGGTTCCCAGACTCCTACTTAACTGTGGTGAGGTTAAATTCGTAAATTCATTGAATAATGAGCAGAAACGTGGCTATTCGATTGCTACAATAGAAAACCCTGTACATTTGCATTGTTACCTCTTTCTTTCTGTCGAAGTTTATGTCTACGTCTCTCAGTTCATGTCGAAGCGAGAGCAGCCGAGTGTCTGGCGTCAGTTCATGGAGCAGAGAATCTCTCGTCGATTCGTTCGCGTGCCTTCCACAACACACAACCACAACCAACTCTGCGTATACAGTGACGCACAGTAATCGTAATCGAGTATTTATATAGCGCCACTAGATTTAGAGGCGATCCCGACTCGGGCCAGTGTCTTTTTATTGGCAAATAGGAGGTTTTCAGGCGCTTGCGGAACTGGTCAAAGGAAACAGAAAAAGGTCTGCCATATAATAAGGGACTGAGGCACCCATGCAGTTCCAGCTGGTTTCTCGTTTCTCTGATTTTTCGGACTTCGACCTGGATTCTTTTCCAGTGGATTATGGTACTTGATTGCGATCCATTGAAGTCTTAGGCATTATTATAGAGGCGCTATAGAAGTCTTTAGATTAGATTAAAATCTGAAAACGAATCGCACGGTGACGTCATTTTAAATTCATTGTTAAAAAAGTCGGAATGCGTGAGAAAATGCATTCAGGCTGCCCATTAAGGACGTCAGTCGACCATCAAAAAGGGGAGGGAGGGATCACCCAGGTGCCGACAAGGGTAAAGTTACGCCCAGTGCGAACGTCCAAGTCTAAATTTGGTATAAATTATAGTGATAGGCCCTAATTACAGCTCAGCCGGTGTCGTAAAAATACCAACCTTACTCAGACGGCAGACAAATAAAGGCTCCATCGAAGCCTAGTCTCCGTTTAAACGCGAACGTCCGCAGTGATGACGTCCGTAATACCAACTACGGACAAAGGCAAAGTTGGCCATTTTGTGGACGTCGATCGTTCGGGATGACCCCAGGTATACGCTAAATGTTTCGTATTAGTCTAAACGGGGATTACGTAGTATAGAGCTGTACCGATTAAACGGCCATAGGGCCTACGCGTAATCGGGACGATTAGATCTATTAGAACAATCGGTACAATCGGGTATCGGCAGCAGTAATCTTTTAATCGGTGCCGATGTCAAAATTGTGTTATAATTTAATAATTTTACTTTAATTATTGCATATTCCAAGTTTTTCATCGATTTTCATCTATCGTTTTACGTCCCTTATTATTTACGCATTAAAACATATCGTTAACAACTTCCCAACTCAAGTTAAACGTCCACCCTTATAGTAGTGACGATAGATTACTGGTTTATGTTTCGGAACCGAACATTTTGACTAAACAAATAATGAAATATTCGGTCTCAAAATTGGGTATTGGCATTTTAATAATCGGCTATACGCGGTATCGGTATCGGCAATTTAATAATCGGCTATACGTGGTATCGGCATAATCGGCAAAAGCGATATCGGCACAGCTCTATTACGTAGGCCTAGGCCTATATGAATGTTTACCTCTGCTGAGACGCGTCAATGTGAAGTGACTCACCTGTTGAAATGACGGTCGATTGCTGATTGCATAATGGATAAACTAATCGAACCACAGTTGGTTTCGAATCCTCCTGCCAACTGGTGTAGGTATAGTCCGGTAATCTCGCAGGTCTTTAGTCCATCGGCCTTACGACCTTCGTGTGTATAGGCCTAGCATAGCCCTATGTATATGAGCTACGGGTCTATACTCTATATCTGTCAGCCTCTGTATGGTTCCTGTTTTTGTCAGTTACACGGGAAGCCTACTAACTACTTGCTCTGTGTAGCAACTGGCTATGGCAATATTAGTTGATATTTAGTTAAAAACAATCATCATGAACCATGTCAGTATGGACCGATTGAGTGGCAAGAAGCCAGAGAGAACTGCGAATGTTTGGAGGTGATTCTTGGCAATGCTCATAGGTCTACGCTTTAGCCCTCATCGAGAAATTCGCCGTCTTATTTATAATTCATCCGACTGCAGGTCTACACGAATCACGATCAATTGAAATGTCTGGGTTTTCGCCACAGAATAGATTATAAGTACCTATATACAACTCCCTACAATACTCCAAGACGCGTCCCAGCCCAAATAAGCCGTATACCTTCGCGGGCTTTTCACCATCAACGAACCCGCTCCACCCGATCATCCTCCTGTCTCAGTCTTTCCCGACCTCCGGTCACTATTCATCTCAAGTTCTCCAGCCGAGCCATAATATTATTTATAATTAAACACGGGTACGATCTTTCTGAATTGCGCACTTTTTCGGTTCCTCCACCGTCATTCAGTATGGGAATTGTACAAAAAATAACTGGGGGGGGTTAGACGTTGATTTATGTGAAGTTTGGGTGTGAAATGTAGACTTTACTATGGGAGCCTAAAAAGACTAAGGGGTTGAACCCCCAACCCCCAGGCAATTTTCACCCTGCCTTCATTGCCAGTCAAGCATCCACGATCATCTGCCTCAGGCTCCTCTATCCATCATCCCTCGGGTTTTCCACTCAAAACTGAAGTCTCACGGTCTCACCTCATCTGATCCTTCACCCTCCAATTCTCGACCCAAACGAAACCTTTCTTAACATCTGTGGGGCGCGGTGGTGTAGGGGTATGTTCGGTGCCTTGCAGCCGGAGGGTTGCGGGTTCGAATCCACCTCAAGCCGTCGCGTAGGGACCCTGGGCCAGTGGCGGCACTACACCAGGGCATGCCAGGGCAAATGCCCTGGTAAAAAAGCCTTTGCCCTGGTCGTTGCCCTGCCAAATTTTTGGCTCCAAAATTTTGCTATACATCTTTATAGCATGATACACGATACACAACTGCAGGTCCACAGACGTGTGTACGATTGTGTGGTCTATCAGTCAACTGTCGGAATATTTGAATTTTGAACCACAGTAGAAGCGAACACTCAGTTGTTTGTACATGGAGACACGCTCGATATATAATACGGACAGTGACTGATGATTCTTCCATTGAGGCATGCATCCACTCTGCTCCAGCATGTCTCTCTCTCTCTCTCTCTCTCTCTCTCTCTCTCTCTCTTTCTCTCTCTCTCTCTCTCTCTCTCTCTCTCTCTCTCTCTCTCTCTCTTTCTCTCTGTCTCTCTCTCTCTCTCTCTCTCTCTTTCTCTCTGTCTCTCTCTCTATATATGCATACACATATATAATATAATATATGTATTATATATATATCGCTGTCTCTGTCGCCTGTCTCCTACAGTGTCTATGTACAAGCCATGGTACTGTATATATCATTCGTTTACCGTAGGCCCTACTTTTAAATATAATACGTAGACGAAAATTATCATCATCAGCCATTAATCCCTTGAGACGTATGTACAGTTCTGGCATTCAGAAAGGAGCAGAGGATAGTCGAAAATTGAGGTTCCTGTTGTCGGTACTCCTTCCATCAATTTCTTCTTTAAGATGCAAAACCTCAGGTGCTGATATTCCTTCAGCTGCAGATGTTTGTGGAGAATGCAGATACAGCGGAGGAAGAAGCCGATAGGCTAGCTATAGTTCACTTTGCTCCGATGTGTCCACAACTTCCAAGTAGAAAATAGACGTCATTAGAGGTGAGGAAATTGACATTACTTCCAGTTCCACTGCTGCCTCAGATTGATTTATTTAAGCTGGGTCGATCTTTCGCTTTACTGATCGGGCACACTTTTCTTCCACTATCGCATCTGCTTCCTTTAATTAAGAGCATGACTTTACGTGTATCTCAGGACCCATGTCATCCTAGTAGTTCGTTTGAAGAAGATGGAAGCGGGAGGCCTATTGTCAGTAGCAAAGACCTTGTAATTACGACGAGAGACGTGAGAATTGCCGGGGAGGTTAGGGGTTCAACCGCCTTGTCTTTCTTAGGATCCCATCATCCCACAATAAAGTCTACATTTCATACGCAAACTGCACATGAAGGCTTAATTGCATCTCATTTGACACGAGTTACTTGAGCAAATGCGTAAACAATAGGGCCTACCTGAATCAATGGCTCTATTTGTTGAACTTGTTGCTTTAGAAAACTGTTGTGCATGCTACCCAAAAGAGTATTTTTAGTACTGCTTTACTAAGTTCACTGAGATGTTAAAATTTGCTTTACAAATTTGCAAAAGCGTTCAGTTTCAGGGGGCTTTGCCCATCTGAGCCTCTGACCTGACAAGTATAATAGTACAGAGCCTAGGGTCGACTTTTGGCGAGCCCGGTAGTGCGAAATTAAATGGTCACCATGCATATGGTCACCATGTAAGCTCGCGCTACCACGCTTGCCATAAATCACCTCTGCACTGGTTACTTGTATACGACTGCCCTGGCTATGCCCTGGTAACAAAAAGTGTCTGGCGCCGCCACTGCCCTTGGCAAGTCCTTCACTCGCAGTTGCTCATGCGCTTCGGCGTGAAACTCCGATTCAGTGTCCGCGCTTTAGTCGGGAGCGCCTCTGAGTAGAAATCTTGAAGGGGCGCTATAACAAGTGCTCATACATACATACATCCAGTGGCGTACCGTACGGCGGGGGGCAGAGGGCGAGTCGCCCCGGGCGGCACTTGAGCAGGGGCGGCAATATAGGGTTGAAGAAAAAATTAGAGAAGGAGTGAATGCAGAAAAAATTGAAAAAGTATAAGAGAAAGTAATAAAAGTAGACAAAGAAGGAAGGAAAGGAAGAAAAATAATCCAATAAATAGCATACAGTGGCGTAATGAGGGGGCGGCCCCCGGGCGCAGGACAGGGCGGCGGCTTCTGACAATTATAGTATAGTAGTAGATGAGGCATGAGTCTTGCACGGGGAGGAGAGGAATCTGTTTTTGAAAGAGGGGAAAGCAAAAAAAAAGTCATAAGAAATTTGGGCGGAAGTAATAAAGAAAATTCTGGAAATTTCCAAAATTAAGTGCCAAGGGTGGCATTTTGGGCCGTCGCCCCGGGCGGCATTTAAGCTCCGTACGCCACTGCATACATCTGCTCTGCCCCTCTGCAGTGGCGGCGCCAGACATTTTTTTAACCAGGTCATAAGCGGGGCAATCATACAAGTAACCAGTGCAGGGGCGGTTTATGCCCCAAGTAAATTCTTGGCAGGGCAAAAATTCTAGCAGGGCAACGACCAGGGCAAAGGCTTTTTTACCAGGGAATTTGCCCTGGCTTGCCCTGGTGTAGTGCCGCCACTGCCCCTCTGATCCTATATGGCAACCGGACTAGGACCTCCTTCGGACTATTCTTTTGGACAACCCTTCTGACTCGACGCAGCGCTCGTGAATAAGCTGTTGTCCTGTGCTTGGCTTTCGAGTGGCGCTTTATAAGTTTGAAGTTTACGATTTCGATTTCAGCGCGCGGACCCAATAGACCTAGGCTAGGTGGACAGGAATTAATTATAGGCCTACGCCAAATTTAAATATTCTAATTATGCAATCTGCAGAAACTTGGAGCACTTTGCATGATTGATTGAAATGGCAAGCCCCAGTATGACTGGGGTTGACATGATGAACGGGTGTTTAGGCCTATAACAATGATGTTTACAATTAAAGGTCTAATGAATTGATGAAACTATTTTGGTGGATGAGACTCGATCATGTGCATGAGAGTCTGAGAACATAATTATGGCAATTAGCCTATACTAGGCTTAGGCCATAGAGATGTATATTGTATAATATATAAATACTAGATGTTTGCCCGTCCTAAGACGGTAGAGTTTACCGTGCTTAGCGCTCCCTTCTTTTCTCCACTTTTCTTTCCCTTGCTCTACTTTCCCCTCCACTTTCACTCCCACCCCTTTCCCCTGCCTTCTCCCCTTCCGGTCCCATAACCTCCCATTCCTGTTTTCCCTCCCATCCCCGACCCCTATTATAACCCTCCCACCTCTTCTCTACCCCTCATACGTTTTCTTTTGTGACGTCACAATAATATTGTGACGTCACAAAAAGAACTTCGGCTAAGCTATAGTTGACTCTTGCGAAAGAGCGTAACGGCACGCATCAGACCAGGGTGACCGGCGAGATGAGTCCTATGTGACTTCACCGGTAGCCCACCACTCGGTTTGTAAAATTTGTGTATTGTCATTTTGCTTTATTTTGTGGTGAATAAACTACTTACTTACTTACTTACTTACCAGGCGCAGAGATTATGTTCTATTATATTAGTAATATCACTAGAGCGAATATCTACCATCTATGTTTGAGGCTGCCGATTCAAAACGGCCTTCGCCCTTAAGCTAGGCAAAATGAGCGTTGACTGACGTCATAATCGAGAAATCGACGTCATCATCGACGTGTATTGCGTGGACACGTCACCAATTATGTTAATGAGCGCTGGCTGACGTCATGCAAGCTTCATTTCACAGCACAACTTGGCTGTGATAGGCTACACAAAAGTAAACATCGATATCTATATTTAGAATGCCTAGCTTCTGGGTCAAGGTCGCTTAGCGATTGTGACTTCACTGCACCCTGAAGGAAACATACGTCATACGGTCTCTAGCGCTTATAATATATCTCATTCAGACTCATTGGCTTAGGCTATAGCATGATAATTACTGCTTCCTCTCGAGCAAACCAATTTATCAGTTGCCTTGATAAAATTATGTGGCATTAAATCGTTGGCAGCTCATCTGTAGGCGGCGCCTATGGCTCGTAATAAGATCTTTTGTAGGCTAATTGATAGGCCTAACTAAGACTGCAACGAGAAGCAGGGCCCTAATACGCCGCTTACATCTACACAGACCAACAGAGTGATGAATATTCAATCAGATAAAGCCAAGAGAGAGAGAGAGTGTACAGACGAAATTAGGCTTAATTACGTTGCAATGATTGCGTACTCTGCGCCGAGAGCAGACAGCGATAAAAGTAATAGCGTTAAATGAACCAATCATTAAATCGACCATGTTCAAAAATAGCCATGACCCGTATATATACGTGCGACCACTCCTTGTGAATTTTCCCAAGATCTTGGGATTTGAGGTCCGACTTGGGATCTGGGGATTTCGATGGCTACACCTCATTTTACTAACGCGCCATCTCGCAAATGATTGCTCAGTGGACCTTTGGGAGGTTACGGGAAGCGATCCCGCTACCGGTAGGCCTACCTATACTGCTCTTCACGCCAGTGATGTTAATTACTATGGACCCCTCCAATTAGTTAAAACCAGGGGTGCAAAAAACCAAACCTTTTTCAAAATGAAGTTTTTTTTTTAGATTTTCCCATTTCGGATCATGAAACTCATAAAAATGGCATAATACTGTTCAAATTAATCAGATGCATATAACTGAAATTAACTACTGTAGAACAGTAGCCTAGAACCGTAGAATGTCATAAAACGAAGTTCACAATTAAGACCATACAATTATTGCCAAGAGAGTTGAAGAGACGCCATTTTTGGCATTTATAATTCTAAATTTGTAAAAAAAAGACCTAAATTTACGGTTTTTTGTTTTTGACTTAAAAAACAAAAACAAAAAAAACAAAAAACATGCCTTTAACAGCCCTGGTTAAAACGCATTTCATATTAATTTTCAGCAAAAAGTTTTCCTTTTCAGTAACTTGGGAGTTTCTTGTACACTTTTGGCCAATCTTGGGATGTTTCCGGCAAGATCTTGGAATTTAAAAAAATGGAGAGTGGTCGCACTGATGGTTTCTAGTTTTGTTTTTGCGATAACAGGCATGTTTTTAAATGTTGCAAAAGGAAACAAAACGATGCAACCATGAATGGTGTGCTTTAATTATGAGCAATGCAAACAGGGTAGGATCCTAGCGTACTGCTATAAAATGACTAACTACCGTACCCAGTGAGTTTGATCCGTTAAGTGTGGTCGTCCAGAGGGTTTGCCCGGGCAATGTTCGAACGGTTAGTCCTACAACTACAACGGATTCGTCGTCGGTGTATAATTGTCAGTGATGGCCTTCATATTAGCCTTTCTGACACACAAGCGTAAGGCAATTGCGGCTATTTTTACGATTTCACTGGCTGTTTTTGTTCCTCTTTTATTGCTTGCGAGTCGACCTACGAAGGAAAAAGTTCTGAATTTGCGCGTGGAAGATGTGTATAACCCGGTCCGTGTTTCTCTTGGGGCCTTGCAGCAGAACCCGGTTGTGACCGACAGTGACAACGCATCAGTTGTGCCGAACATTGTTCACTACGTTTGGCTGGGCAACGACTTGAATTTTAGTTTCATAAATTATCTGAGCTTCAAGAGTGTCGATCGATTTATACAACCACAGAGTATCTTCGTGTACGGAGAAGGTGTTCCAAATGGACCCTGGTGGGATCGTGTCATTTCGGAGATTGGTAACGTCTATCGTGTCCAAGTTGATGCGCCAGTCTTTGCGCCAAATGGCAAGCGATTCAAATACGCAGCACACAAATCAGATTTCCTTCGATTCAACTTGCTGTCAAGTGAGCTGAAATTATTGATGTTTTCTAAGTTCTGTTTAATGTGATCTGCATTTGCAGACTTCTGTTAAGTATGTATCTATGCATGTATGACATTGTATGTTTGTATCTATGCATGTATGACATTGTATGTATGTATCTCTAGAAAGGCTAACTGCTGTTGCCCTACTTTATGAACAATATAACAATATAGTCACCCCAGAATGTGAGAGAAATTAAAGTACTGAAAGCAACTGGAAGAACTTTCGTAAGTAACGAGTAAGTGGTTCCCACTATGACACGTACAGTGCCTTTAAAACTGCGTATCGCCAAGAGTTCGTCTGGCAAACTGCATTTCATGAGAACATTTTATCAAACGTTATTGCATGCATTGCAGAAACTACCTCATTTCTTGATATATTGATACTAATAGAACTATTTTGAAAAACTGTGTTACTCTGAGATTTATTGATTCCAATGAATTAATGATAATCATAACTGATTAGTTCCTTACAATGGTTCTTTCGGTTGCTTGCATCACTTTGTTTTCTCCCACACTCTGGGGTGGCCATATTGTTGTTATGCAGGGCAATAACATTCAACCAATATAAAGGGAGTACATATAATGGCTATTTATATAGCACCTTTAAAACCTTTCTATGGCATCTCACTTAGGCGATATAGTCTATAGCGTGATTGATGATGTGTTGTAGCTGAGTGCATACATGTGGTTTTCATACAGCTGATCTACATAATATTATTTGCTGGTTTGTGGGTCAAGTAATGAGGTGTAATGTGTTCACTTCTATAGAGCCATTTTCAAACTGCACAAGACATCAGTTGATGGTCACTTCAACTGAAACCATAGGCAAAAGTCGTAATCCTTTGGAGGTCAGGCCATTGTGGGTCAGTGGGTTTAATCTAATCTAGTGACATCTATGGCACCATGATCATAATGTCCAAGGGATCAGTTGATGGTCACTTCGAGTAAAGTCGCAGTCAAAAGTCATAATCTTTAGGAAAAACCAGGTTGAAAATCTGATTGGTCAGAGAAACCAGATGCAGAGTACGACAAGTTAGACGGTTTAAACACATGTGTATTAAAAGTTTAGTCATGAATAGCATAAAAGAACTGACAGCGCACATAGAACTTGGGTGAGAATGCCCGAGAGCCCAACACTTTGTCGTGTATGTGGCTCTGCAAGAGTCCATCGCCAGACGAGACAGTTATCTTTCTGGTCTGGCGATGCCAACTTGGCCTTGCACCAGCCTACCTTATCGATCTCTGTCAGCCAGTATCGGGGCCCGGGGTGGTCACTGCCTTCACTCTATGAGGGGGTTCTGGTGGTCCCATTTGCCTGCATAGCAACTAAGCAAACCTGGCATTCTCTGGGTTAGGGTTTTGAAAGGCCTCCCTCAGCAGCGACGCTTGTTCCCGGTGGCCATTTGAAACTTACCGCTCTGTCCAAGCTGAGTAGTTACCCTGAAGGGTGCTATATAAATTCTTGAATGAATGAATCAGTCTGTTTGTCGAGTGCAGTATTTATTTATTGTTTTGAGGGGTGAGCGAGGAGGCAGTGATAGGTTGATTGATTTCAATGTCATACCTGGAGAACGATAAGATAAAGACATGAAGAACTACTATGCAGGTTAACCTGTGCTCTTATTTTTTTTAAATTAGACTTTGGAGGCATCTACTTGGATTCTGATGTCCTTGCCCTCCAATCATTCTACCCTCTTCGCCAGTACGACATGGTCCTTGGACGCGAGCAGCCCGATGCCCTTTGCAACGGGATCATCATCGCCCGCAGAGGAGCGCCGTTTCTCCAACTGATACTTGAGCTATATAATTCATACTTGGGGGATGGTGAGGATTGGGGCTACCGGGCCAACCGTATGCCTCACCAGCTGGCACTTAGACACCCGGAGTTGATCCACATCGAGGAAACGAGCCTTGATCGTCCCAACTGGAAGGAGAGTGCACTGATCTACAGTGGACCCTACGACTGGAGATCCAATTTTGCGATGCATCTCTGGGTTCGAAAGTGGCCCAAAGAGTATCTGCCTACTGGAATGGAGGACATCAGAACAGCCAACACAACTATTGGAGAAATGGCAAGATTGATACTGTACGGGTCTAGTGAACCGTTGAGCTCTCTTTCACAGTGAAGTCATGCGTTTGCCCACACTATGTCCAAAGCATTTCAGAGACCTCAAACTATGGATCACTATATATTTTTGTTGTTCTTCTTGTCGTAAACGTTTCTATGCCCTGGTAATGATGGTGACAGCTGTCTCAGAAATTGCTCAGTAGAATATCCTCTGCCTTCTATAAGGCATGGTAGTCGAATGGGTGATGTGGAGAGTACTGGTTGGAGCCTCCACTCAGGTGGTCACTGTCCAGCTCTGAATATGTATTCGTATCGTATTTGAAAAGCAGTTCAAAACCGCTGCCTACTTCAATGGATGCCATGTCAGTTTAGGGTCCCGCATGTGGGCCATCCTAGACCAGGATAAAGATCTTGGCAGTGTAGTTTGTTACTGGTATGCAAATCGGATTCGTCTTGCACAGAGGTGCCATGAATTGATACTCAAAATTGCAAAAAGAACTTTTGTGTAAGAGTTAGGCATAGGGCTCTGTTGCAATTTTTGTATTTTTACTCATGTTATGACTTGGTGTTCTATGAATTGTTTTACTTGAATCTCATAACTTTACAATCTTGTGAGAATTTTCGTATTTCGCTTCATGTGGTCATGACTTGGAATTCAGTGAATTGTTTAACTCGAATCTCATGACTTTATGATCTTAAAAGTAATGTTGGGCACAGAAGCAGGGGCTAACATGGCCACAACAATTGGCACGTTAGCAATTTTAAATATCTAGTAACAAAGCAGTCATTATGGGCTTCAACTGCTGCCCATGGATAAAGATTGGAACTGATTTCCAGTCTTTCTTCAGATCTTCAACTCTTATTTCTGAAAGAGGCAGCAAAATATCGCTATTTCACACTTACTTTCAGATGTCTGGATATCTTGTTCCATTGTCAATTGGATGACCAAGTAACTGTGTCTCAGATTTGCAATTCTGTGTCTGCATACTACAAATTTACATTAGAATAATAATAAGAAATTACTTGTTAAAATTGCTGGACATAAATTTTTGAATGCTCATCATGTATGTTATTATTATAATTTAATATTAATAATTTTTATTGTTAATTGCTCAGCTTCTATGGCGCTGGTGTCTAATGCATACACAAGACGTAATCCAATGTTTTTCTCGGTGTCTTATATCTTTTTGGTACAACTTGCCTTTATCAGATGAGTTATCCACCATAAGCTGCCTTTCTCTGCCACTGGACTGACTTTGTGAGTACTGACTAACTAGACTGATGCTTTGTTTGGATGCAGAATCAATTGAGGTGTTGTGCATTAGACACCAGCACCACAGACCAACATCTGATCAATAATAATAATAGCAGCAATAAATACTAGCAATAATAATAAACGTAGTAGTTCTATGCTCAAGGAACCCTGCAAGTGTTCTATTACATTTGCTGTAACTGTTAAGTGTGTGTGGGGTAGCTCTTACACAAAGAGAATCTCGTCTATTTAAGTTATCTCCTGAGCTGAGCTGGGTGAAATTGCCTGTATGAATTCTTTGTAGCTGTCGCACATGTCGAGCGTCTGTGCTCTAGTTTGGCAAGATGTTCCTTCTGGGGAAATCTGCTATGTTCCTTCTGGGGAAATCTGCTGTTGTGCCCTTATGGCCGCAGACTGTGAAAGCAATTGTCCCAGCTGAGAACGTTACCTTAGAATCGTCTTTTATTATTATTATTATTATTATTATTATATTATTATTATTATTATTATTATTATTATTATACAATACTATCTGAGATGAGAGAAGTTAGAAAGCAGTTGATGAATCAGGGTTTAATTTCTTGGAATGGTGGGTCTTTAATTTTGAATGGAAACCCGAGTGATAGACATAGGAGCATGCATGAGGCAGATGATTGTGAGTGAGCAACGAGGTCGATAGAGGAGATTTTTTGCCAAATTCAAGAAGAAGATCATTCCAAATTCAAGATGCATTGCGGATTTTATGTGGTACCATACATGGATCGATTAGAACACTTGAGATGAGTAGATACCTGGGAGTATGTCCGGAGTCGCCTGGATGCATTCTATTTTTTATACCTGGCCCCTTAACTGGAAATGTGAGCCACTGTATGGATCGTTAACAAATAAGAAACAATGCTTCATATCATGTGTTCAGTTAATTTACATTTCTGTGTATCTTGTTTCAGTTCCATCCATTATTTTAATTGCAGTTCTAAAGTGCAATTGTTGACATTGTTGTCCTTCAGTGATGGCAGCTTCTGTACTATTTTAAAGTATTCCAGAATCGAATGATGCGTTATTGTTTCTGGCGATTCCAAGACAATATGCCAAATACTCTATGTTTTATTGCATTACAGTTTATTTTTTAGGGCTTTCCAAACCTGCAAATCGTCCCTTATATATTGAAGGTATAGGCTGTGCCATTTGCGGTCGTGTTTTTGACTCAGCTAAATGATTCTTTACCTTCAGGGCAATGCTTGTGCGGAGTTTCTGCAGAAGTGTGTTACTGTTACATTGACCATTTTTCCAAGGCAGGTGCTCATTCCATATGCAAACTGGTTGGTTAAATTTCTGTTGTTGTGTTGCTGCGGCCGTGTTTCTGCTTGAGCAGAATCATTCATCAACCTCAGGACTATGCATCTGAGCTGTTTCTATAGAAGTGCTTAGACATGGACTGTTTATTTTTATCTGTGCCCTTTTGAGGAGCTTTTGATGCATACGGCATTCGCACAGTTTTCAGTGTATTTGGTGCAGTTGTGTTTTGGGTAATCATTTAAAGTTTTTATGTTCGAGGAAGTATATCTCACGCAACAGGCGAAATCATCTAATTGTGACTATATCTGTGATTCAGTTGGTGTTGTAGAAGCTTCTTTTGTTTAGTTACATAAATGTATTTCATGCAATAACTATTGTGAAACTGTCTATGTATTCAATTTCAGCTAGTAGTTGTTAAGGTGATCATTGTTAGTTTAATACACTGTAGAAAACGTATTTGATTCAAATAGTTATTACTTATAATGGTGTTACTGTGTTAATCCAGTTATTAATTATTGTTATTAATATGCAAGCATGTTTTTGGTTCCTCATATGTTTGAGGAAATGTTGACTTACCTCGCCTCAGATTCGCATCGCTGTGTGGCCTTGTGTGTGTTAAAATTTGCAATAATATTAATACTCGTAATAGCGCTATCAAATGTCCTACAGTATTCAATTCCATTGTTTTAATGTAATAATTGATTGTTTTGGGCATTTCTGTTGAGACGTTAAAGTATTACTATATTTGATTTAGTTGGTGTCTTAAAGTATAACTTGAAAATTTACAATTTTTTAAAGATTTTCTGTTGTGCTGATTCCTTGGGAATCATCAAATTTTTGTGTTTTAATTTGGCAACAATGGCCAGATGTACCTCTAATTAGTTTACTCTGTGATCAGTACTGAATAGGTCAAGAATACAACAGAATCAAATTCTGCACAGAGTTTGCTTTGAGTTTTATGTTTTGGACACAATGGACGGCTAAAATTTCAAGGGTGTCAGAAGGCTCTGTAGGGCCAATTAATATACACCAGAACTTCCTCTGCCAGCATTTCCATGGGAATTTGATGGGACCCAAACGGGCTGTATATATGGACCCCATATGGGACTGTGTCCTATATGGGCTTCAAATATATGGGCATGCTAGCATGGTTATTATAATCCTGCTTTTTGAGCCAAATCAAGAACGATAAAATGCCATAGGGTTTTTGCCAAATCAAGAATGATAAAATGCCACGGGGTTTCACAGCTGAAGGATTCAGAAGTATAAAACAATGGATGCCTCAGGCTAGATCACATTTCATCTGTTCAGATGTTTGAAAGTGTTTGCTCTTCACAAACACAATTGAAATCCGATTAATCCTTGAACTCGGCTCTTGCAGCTGACGCTCTAAGGCTCCATCACCCTGGATGTAGATCACTACTTCAATGCTATACAAATTGTCATAATTACGCATTTAACGGGGTTTACAACAGGTTCAAACCTCCCAGACAATTCTCCAATTTCTTTCAGGGGTTTATTCAACGGCAATGTCCTGTGTGCTTTAATTGATCTTTTTAGGATTAAAATCAGAGCCTTCTGATAACCCGTTTTAGTCTCCCAGTTGAGTGGTATGCACAGCTTCTTGCTTGTGTCTGTGACCATTTTGTGTAAGATTTTGTGCCACATGTAGCATCTTGTGATGAAGTTATGCTTGTACTTGTCACTAGAAAATTTTTTGAAGTCCTCACTGTCTTCTGGTATTTATTTATTTATTGCATGTTTTTCCTGCACAATATCAGTACCGGTATAAGTCTTAATCGCAAATTTGAGACGATGAGAACAGATGCCAAAGGTCATTACAAGGGTCCACTATGTAAGGATGAACTCACAATTGTTGGATTACAGACCCAATACACTACCGGATAGACCATCATACTACACAATTGACCCCATGCTGCATAATGTATACCTTGCAACACAGGTATACATACACAATATTACACAGGTATGTGTGGCAAGGTGGTCCAACTTTTAGAGGTTGTTAGGTAAAATATATTTCTGACATCCCCAGTGTATGAAGCAATATGATTGTCATTAAACCATTGAACTTAATGGCATTTCTGAAATATGTTGTTGTTAGATGTGATAGAGAAATAATTAGCCCAATAATGGTCTGATTTAAAAGTTGTGTGAATACTTTAATGTGTCAAGGAACATTGGTGTAATCTGTCGAAATGCGAGAAGAGATTGAGTGTGACAGAATTTTTCTTAATTTCGAAAGCAATACAGAAGTTGAAAATTGTAAATTTTAGAATCGACTGTGATATGCTCACTTCCCGGCTTGAAGCAATTCTACTCGTGTTGTATTTCATAAAGTAGGCCTAGTCATTATAAGTAGTACAAAATAGTATACTGGTACATGTATTTGGGTTTGTCTTGGTTCACATCAGTTTTGTATTAAGTCGTTTGGAAAAGCTGGCTTTAGGAACGTACTTTGTCATTCCGGCATTGAAGTGAATTTCCAGCAGCATTTATTTGAATCTGTGAGTGATGTTGATGAAAATTAAATGGTTATAACTGATCTAGAGTAGTTGTTTTCAGTTTTTTAATTAATCATCATAATAAATAGTTCAAAACGCGGCATTTCTTTTTGAATCAGAATCAGAAGAACCAACTGGTGTCCGGGTCAAAGCAAAATTGTTGGGCTGTTTAGGGCGAAGCTCTGCAGGGAGCCCTGCGGACAACCAGGTGTGTACTTTGGTACAGGCAGGGGCGTCCATCCTATGGGGAGAATGAAGCAGAAATCTTCATAGCCTTTTCAGGGGGAAGAAAGTTTTTCTACATTAATTGTCTGCACAGTTTTTTCCATTTCAGAAATTAATCGATGTGTTTTTCATTCGAAATATGCTTTTCTTTGTTTAAAAAAATAATACAATCATTCGGACCGAGCTGACGATTAGTCTTCAATTTTGGCGTATCGTAGGCCTACATGAGAGAGAGATCAGAGAGGTGAGAGACAGACAGACAGACAGACAGATAGAGAGGGGCAAGATTTGGGTAGGAACTGGGAAGCCTAAGCTTCTAAGTAGCTATAGGCACTAAGTAGGCCTAGGCCTATTGCGCCGCAAAACCACCGCACATATGTTCTTCATTAGTAGTCTTAAATTTGTATACAAAGCAAAAACAGTGACGTTATCAACGAATATTTACGAATATATAAAAATACCGTAATATTCACGAATATTTACGAATATTAAAGCTTGAAGTCACGAATTCTCGTTCTATGCTGGCGATGATGATGGGGAAAGGTTGACGATGAGAGGGCGGGAGGCTGACGATGAAGGGTAGACGAGGTGAATTAAGAGGTTGACGACGAAGACTATGACGGTGAAATCCGTCACAGGAATAAGAACTGATTGTTATCAATTGTGGCTGCATGATTTCTAAGTGTTATAAACTATGAAGCCCAATTTGAAATTAATTATTTGTTCAACAGGAAGCCAATGCAAAGAGTTAGCCTATATGCTGAAATGTAGCCTATAGGCCTGCTGTTGTGAACCCCACTTCAGATTATCTAATTGTCGTGTCCCCCTTCTTCGCCATCTACCTCCTCATCCTCTTCCATTCCCATCTGTAGGCCTAACAAGGTGTGGGCCACAGATAGTTCATCCGGGTAGAATCTAGATGGAGGGGGGTTCGAATCCGGGCCCCTGTTAGAGTTGACTCCCATTGGGTTTCGAAAATAGCTGGACTGGTAGTGATTATCCTTACTTGATTCCTTGGGTGCTATCTCAGGTGAATCCCTTCTAAGAGGAGGCGGGATTTAACGATTCTCGAGTGGTACTCAGGGCTGTTAAAGGCTTGGTTTTTTGGTTTTTGTTTTTTTTGGTTTTTAAAAAAAAAAAAACAAAAAATCTGCAAATTTTGGTTTTTTTTTTTTACAAATTTCAAAATTATAAATGCCAAAAATGTCGTCTTTTCAAGTCTCTTGGCAATTGTTGTAGGGTCGTCTTTGTTAACTTCGTTTTATGACATTCTACGGTTCTACTGTTAGCTAATTAATTTCATTTAGCCTATATACATCTGATTAATTTGAACGGTAAGCTTATTATGCCATTTTATGAGTTTTATGATCCGACATCGGAAAATCGCTAAAACAAAAACCAAAACCAATTGCACCCCTGGTGGTACTAGGCCTGAATTCGTCCGCGGCCCTCGCATGGAGAGCAATTTGCATTGGGGCAAATCAAGGTTCCTACTGGCCCATAATTATATATATATATATATATATATATATATATATATATATATATATATATATATATGTCCACAATCATCGTCCTCATTTCCGTTAAGTTTTCGCCTAATCCCTCAAGCACTCTCCCTTGGGATTCCAGACCCAGTTCTACTGCGTCCAACCTAGGGAAGATGGTATTTTCTGATATAGGGATTTGGGATTCATTCCCTTGGATCAACCTAGGAGAGCTAGGCTCCTGTCCCTGGTAAAATACTGGAGTAGAATCAGACTCAGACATTCGGTCTAGCCAATAACTTGATTTTATTTAAATCAAAAGAATTACAAGGTGGGGGCCCGATAGCGCATTGGATACAACACTGGCATAGAGAGCGAGAGGTACCGAGATCGAGCTTGTCGGGACTGGAGTCACTTATTAAGTTTCCATAAGCTTTACCGTCAGAAATTCAGTGTAAACATTTCAGAACGTTTGGCCCAAAATGTATGCACTTTGTAAAGAAAATATAAAATATCATTTGGCGGGAAATCACCGGTATAGCCAAAATATTGAAAGTTTGAAACTGTCACTACCAGATGGGTCAATACAAGGGTTTTGGCCTTAATGCATCAAGTGGAGTAACATAGGCCACTATAATATACAGCGATTATTAGCTTCAGATGCAGTAATTAAACGCAAAAATCAATAATCTGACCATTTTCCGGCTGATCTAGAAAGCGACAAGTTGTCCCTTCCCTCGGCCGACGTCACATCAATCAATCAATCAATTCTTTATTGATCACCATAATACGATCACATACAAAATAATACAATCAAGACATTCAAGTGCAGTGGCGTCAATAGGTAGACCCAAAGGAACATAAGGTTCCGCTAGCAGGGTCACCCTATAGTTTCAACAATCATTAATCTAACAGTATTTTGTTTATTCATCATTTACAACAGTACGTCTTCAAACAATCCGTGTTATGGTGTCCATAGTTTATCTTACAGGAAGTAAAACAATCTTCAAACAACAAATGCAAAGTTAACTCGTAACATAAAAACAGAGTAATGCATGCACATCAGTGTAGTAAATCTTAAACAGTTGCAGTCAAAAGGTGAATTTTTAATTTATTTTTGAACTGATAGACAGTAGGTAGACAAGTAAGTTCTTTGGGCAGGGAGTTCCAAATCAGCGGTCCGTATGTGCCGATACTATGCTGCCTAATATTGGTGTTCACACTTCTTTGGTGGTAATTGCTTGATGAACGTGTATAGTGGTCGTGTACCTCAGAATTTTTACAGACCCAGTGATCAAAGTTTGATAGTATTTGGCGCGAATGAATTTTGTACATAAATAGCGCCACTTGCAGCTTGTTAATAGCCTACATTCGAAAGGCAGTATTTTCATGTTCAGGAATAAAAATTTGGTGTTAGCTCTGTAGGGTACATTTCATATGATTCGAATAACTCGCTTCTGTAAGGTTGTCAGCATGGTCAAGCGGGTACGGTAGGTAGAGGCCCATGTGAGGTTGCAATAGGACATATACGGATATATTAAGGAATAATATAAATTTACAAGAATATATCGTGGCAGGAGATGTCGAACACGAGAAATTATGCCTATATTTTTAGATATCTTTTTAGAAATATCGCTTATATGTTCTGTCCATGTTAACTGTTCGTCTATGTGAACACCCAGAAATTTAGATGATGGCACTCTGGTTATGCTTTGATTATCTATATTAATAGTCATATTACAATCTAAATTCAGTTCAATTTTCCTTTTAGAGCAAAACAATATAAAATTCGTCTTTGCAAGATTGAGTGATAATTTGTTGGCTTTAAACCATTCCCCGACGAGTTTTAATTCAGCATTCATCATGTTAACTAATATTTCAATAGATTTGTTTGACATGAAAACATTGGTGTCGTCAGCGAACATGATAAAATGAAGCAATGACGAGGTGTTCGAGACATCATTCACATATAGTAAGAACAGCAAAGGGCCTAGTACAGAACCTTGCGGCACACCACATATGACTTCAGATATATGCGAGATATGCCCGTTATATATACATATTTTGGTGGATGAGAGTCTGAGACCATGGCAAGCCTATTATAGTCTATATTAGCCTACTGCTTCCTCTCTAGCAATTAATTCAGTTGCCTTGATAAAAATACGTGGCATTAAATCGTTGGCAGCTCATCTTCTAGATGGCCCGTAATAAGGTCTTTTGTAATTGGTAGGACCGTAGGCCTAAGACTGCAACGAGAGGCAGCTAGGGTACTTTACGGAGCAAAATTCTAATAGGTCTACCGTCTACGCCGCTTACATCTATACCAACCAACAGCGTGTTGAATATTCAATCAGATAAAGCTAAGAGAGCATGTAGGGTGATTGAGGGTAAACCTGGCCACTTAAGGCTTCAGAGTAATTTTTTACAGAATTTACAGCACTTAATAAGAACTATGAAACTGTGGAGTCAAACAGACAAATATATGGGCATTTTAAATATGCAGTTAGACCTGGCCACTGCATTCCAAACCTAGTCAACTGCTGCACAAAGTGATATCACCCTACTGTTGACGAAAATAGGTATTTTCGGGTAGCCTAAACCTGGCCACACTTCAGATAAAGCTGGCCGTGGCCAGCTTTAGCTGAAACGCTGCCATTACACAGGCAATATACTACACCATAAAACTGATTTATTTTGTAAAACACTTTAATTAAGTGAGATATCTGTTGAAAGTTACTACAAGCAATTCAGAAACAGCTCAGGCTTTCAGTGGTTCATTCAAAATGTCAACAACGAACCATTCCAAATTCAACCGTCCTGAGAAATTTCAAAATCTTCTATACAATGACAGTCTAATAGAACATCAGGCGCTACAGGATTAAAAAACTTCCTTATTAGTTCGACAAATGTTGATTTTCCATTAGAACCTGGGCCCAGACACATGAATGCATTTCAAAAACAGTTGCGACACAAGTATTCTGCCAGCTGCAGTCTCTGCTTTTTTCTGACAGTTCACTAATGAATGCATCATGATCATCACTGGTCAGATCATAACTTGGCGTTTTCTTTCGCTTTCTTGCAGATCTATTCCTTTTTTTGAATAGTAACAGGCCTATAGGTCATAATTAAATGAATTCTGATTAATCTGATCCGCAAGAGTAGGCTGAAGACCACGGGTGCTGTCCAAAGCAGGTTGACTAGCACTGGCGTTGGCAGGAACCTGGTTCATGTTCTGACGTAGGCTAACTAGCATTGGCGATATCAGTGTCAGGAACCTGGTTCATGTTCTGACCCTACTGAATAAATTGGGCATGATTAGCCTACGTTACAGCACAGAATACGCTTTATCTATTCTGTGGTTACAGTGATTGTGTAGCGGCTAGCCTAACATTATTGTTTCATCTTTCGGGAAGCGGAAAAACGACAAACATTTATTTTTATATCGATTATTCGTACATCCTATCGCTACTATCGTTAATTCGTCAGTGTTCTTCAAGAATATCTATGACGTAGTATGAACCAATCGTTAATTCGTCAGTGTTCTTCAAGAATATCTATGACGTAGTATGACCAAAGATCAATGGTTTCGATTTAAAAACAGACGCGAAAGTAAAGAAAATGGTCCAAAATGTTCTTTCAATAATGAGCAATGCAAATAGAGTAGGTTTCTAGCGTACTGCTATAAAATGACTCACTCCGGTACCCAGTGAGTTGGATCTGTTAAGACTTAAGTGGTCGCGTAGTGTTTGCCAGGGCAATGTTCGAACGGTTAGTCCTACAACTACAACGGATTCGTCGTCGGTGTATAATTGTCAGTGATGGCCTTCATATTAGCCTTTCTGACACACAAGCGTAAGGCAATTGCGGCTATTTTTACGATTTCACTGGCTGTTTTTGTTCCTCTTTTATTGCTTGCGAGTCGACCTACGAAGGAAAAAGTTCTGAATTTGCGCGTGGAAGATGTGTATAACCCGGTCCGTGTTTCTCTTGGGGCCTTGCAGCAGAACCCGGTTGTGACCGACAGTGACAACACATCAGTTGTGCCGAACATTGTTTACTACGTTTGGCTGGGCAACGACTTGAATTTTAGTTTCATAAATTATCTGAGCTTCAAGAGTGTCGATCGATTTATAAAGCCACAGAGTATCTTCGTGTACGGAGAAGGGGTTCCAAAAGGACCCTGGTGGGATCGTGTCATTTCGGAGATTGGTAATGTCTATCATGTCCACGTTGATGCGCCAGTCTCTGCGCCGAATGGCAAGCGATTCAAATATATGGCACACAAATCAGATTTCCTTCGATTCAGCTTGCTGTCAAGTGAGCTGAAATTTTTTATGTTTTCTAAGTTCTGTTTCATATGATTGGCATAATTATGCAGATTTATGTAAATTCTTTCACCGTCTGAGGTGGCCATATTGTTGCCAAGCAGGGCGATGACATTCAACAGTTCTAAAGGATGGCTATTTATATCTATAGCACCTTTAAAACCTTTATTTAGCGTCTCATTTATCCACTATTACGGTATAACCTGACTGATGATGTGCTGTAGCTGAGTGCATGTGATTTCCATGCAGCTGATCTGCATATTGTTGGTTTGTGGGTCAAGTAAAGAGGTGTAATGTATAGTCACTTCTATAGACCAATTTTCATAATGCACAAGACATCAGTTGATGGTCACTTCAACAAAAGTCATAATCGTTTGGAGGTCCGGCCATGGTGGGTCAGTTTGTTTAATCTAATCTGGTGACGTCTTTAGCACCATAATCTAATCTGTTGATGGTCGCTTCGAGTGAAGTCGCAATCAAAAGTCGTAATCTTTCGGAAAGGCCACGTTGAAAATCTGATAGGCAGAGAAACCAGATGCGTACGACAAGCCAGAAGGTTTAAACAAACGAGTATTAAGTTTAGATGTGAATGGCATAATAGAAGTGACAGCACACATAGAACTTTGGTGAGAATGCCCAAGAGCCCAACACTCTGGCGTATCGGTGGCTCTGCAATCTGAGTCCATCACCAGACCACAGTTGTCTCTTTGGTCTGGCGAGGCGAACTTGGCCTTGCGCCAGCCAGTATGGGGGGCATGGGGTGGTGCTGAACTCTATGAGGGGGATTCTGGTGGTCCCATTTGCCTGCATAGCAACTAAGCAAACCTTGCATTCTCTGTAGTATGTCTTAGGGTTTGAATGGCCTCCTTCAGGAGCAACACCTGTTTCGTAGACACGTTCTATGCCTCTATGGCCATTTGAAACTCTCCAAGCTGGATTGGGGAGTGCCTCTGAGTAGTGTACTTGAAGGGAGCTATATAAATTCTTGAATTAATTAATCAATGTCTGTTTATCGAGTGCAATATTTGTTTATTGTTTTGAGGGGCGAGTTAAGTGATAGGTTGATTGATTTCAATGTCATACTTTGAGAACGATAAGATAAATACATGTGGAACTATGATGCAGCTTAACGTCTGCTCTTATCTGTTTAAAATTAGACTTTGGAGGCATCTACTTGGATTCTGATGTCCTTGCCCTCCAATCATTCTACCCTCTTCGCCAGTACGACATGGTCCTTGGACGTGAACTACCCGATGCCCTTTGCAACGGGATCATCATCGCCCGCAGAGGAGCGCCATTTCTCCAACTGATACTTGAGCTATATAATTCGTACTTGGGGGATGGCGAGGATTGGGGCCAACGGGCCAACACTAGGCCTATGCCTCACTTTCTGGCTCTTAAACACCCGGAGTTGATCCACATCGAGGAAACGAGCCTTGATCGTCCCAACTGGAAGGAGAAGGAACTGATCTACAATGAACTCTACAACTGGAGATCCAATTTTGCGATGCATCTCTATGTTCGAATGTGGCCCGATGAGTATCTGCCTACTGGAATGGAGGACATCAGAACAGCCAACACAACTATTGGAGAAATGGCAAGAATGATTCTGTACGGGTCTAGCGAACCGTTGAGCTCTCTTTCACAGTGAAGTCATGCATTTGCCCACATTATATGTCCAAAGCATTTCCGAGACATCAAACTATGGATCACTATATATTTTTTTTGTTCTTCTTGTTGTAAACGTTTCTATGCCCTGGTAGGCCTAATGATGGTGACAGCTGTCTCAGAAATTGCTCAGTAGAATTTCCTCTGCAATAATTATGTTTTTCTCAGTGTCTTATAACTTTTTGGTGCAACTTGCTTTTAGTTCTATGAAGCAATAAATACTAGCAATACTAATAATAAACCTAGTAGTTCTATGAAGCAATAAATACTAGCAATAATAATAATCAACCTAGTAGTTCTATGAAGCAATAAATACTAGCAAAAATAATGATCAACCTAGTAGTTCTATGAAGGGACCATGCAGTGTTCTGTTACACTTGCTGTGTAACTGTTAAGTGTTTCTGTGATAACTCTTTAAAACAAAGAGAATCTCGTCTATTTAAGTTGTCTCCTGAGCTGAGCTGGGTGAAATTGCCTGTACGAATTCATTGTAGCTGTCGCACATGTTGAGCATCTGTGCTCTAGTTTGGCAAGATGTTCCTTCTGGGGAAATCCGCTGTTGCGCCCTTATAGCAGCAGGCCATGAAAGCAATAATTATTGTCCCAGCTGAGAACTTTATCGTAGAATCGTCTCATTATTATTGTTATTATTTTTAATATTGTTTTCATTATTATTTTGTTGTTGCCCTGAGTTACTTCATACCCCAGGGACTTAGAGATTACTATTATTATGAGATAAATGTCTGGAGGGACAGGCCTCATCTTCAGGGTTTGAATAGAAGGCACCCTTAAAAGCGACCAGGTTATGCTGTTGAATACTGATGGACAGGCGCTGAAAAAGGAAGGTTGATTCACGTCTGTTGCCAGTAATAGATGAGATGCGATTGCCAATTTCATTAATGCAATCAGAGGCTGAAGGATAGAGCGGGCCCACGGTCTCTATGGCCACTGGTTGAAAAATATATTATAATTATTATACAATATTATCTGAGATGAGACCGTGAGACGGTTTAATTTCTTGGAACGTTGGATCTTTAGTTTTGAATGGAAGCCCGAGTTTACGAACATGAGGCAGATATAATATATAATATATTCGTTTATTGGAAAGAAACAGGTAGACACACCGCTATCTGATACATAATATAGTAGCCTAATAGAAAAGTTTAAAATGAGTATGGTGTTTTTAGTCATACAATGTCAGATTAGCCTATATCACCAAGAGAGCTTCTATATAGGGCTCTGGGGATAAACTGTCTATCGTCTTTCGGAGGCAATGTGTAGTTATGTGGACGGGGTCGTAGATGATATTTGATGGTAACAACAGGAGGAAATAGTCCTCGAAGAACGTGGTGGTCACATCTGATGACGGCAGCCAAGAGACGTTCGTCAGCCTGTTTGGCCATATCCTCTGCCGTAGGAGAATCATCCTTAAGGTACCCCGTTCTTCGTAATCTTCTCAGAAATCTTTCAGCTCTAGCTCGATCATCTGCCGAAGTGAAACCCCACCAGGAAGGAGCAGCATACATTAAATGATGATTGTGAGTGAGCGATGAGGTCGATAGAGGAATGGAGATTTTGACAAATTCGGGAGGAATATCTCTCCAAATTCAAGGTGCAGTGTGGATTTTATATGGTACCATATATGGATTGGTTAGAAGACTTGAGATGAGTAGGTACCTGGGAATATGCCCAGAGTTGCCTGGATGAGTTCTATTTTTGGTATCTAGCCCCTTAGCTGGAAATGTGAGCTACTGTATGGGTCGGGTAACAATTAAGTAAGAAACAATGCTTCATGTCATGTGTTCGGTTAATTGACATTTCTGTGTATCTTCTTTCGTTTTCATGCATTATTATAATTGCAGTTATTGCCGAGACGTTGTTGCCCTTCAATGATTGCAGCATCTTTACTATTTTAAAGTATTCCGGAATTGAATGATGCACTATTGTTTCTGTTGATTGCAAGACATGCCAAATACTTCTGATGACCGATTTTAGTTTCCCAGTTGAGTGGTATGCACAGCTTCTTATTTTTGCTGTTCCTGCTTGTGACCATTTTGTGTCAGAATTTGTGCCACGAATTAAACGGCTTGTTGTGAAGTTTATGTGAGTACTTGTCAGTTGAAAATTTTTCTAAGTCCTCACTGTCTTCTGGTATTTATTATCCATCTAGTTTAACTTGCGGAAATCTTGCTTGATTGCTTGCTTGATTGCTTGAGCCACAGGCTAAAAAGTCAAATCTTGCGACGACTAATTCGATCACTTACAATCATTCAATCGTCATGAAACTTGGCAGATAGACTCGCCCTCGCAGACACTTCATTCTATCAAAATTTCAGCTCCCCAAAAAGGCTAGCTTATAGAATCGGGGACTCAGCTTTTCGAATCGGGGAATCCCCTTTTCCCATACGCAGCGTTGGGATTGGCCAGCGTTGTGATTGGCCGCAGTCGTAAAATGAACGCGGACTATATATTTGTAGAGGTAACTGCTTCATAAGACGCATTATAGGATACTAGATGGATATAGTAAAAAACTTTGTTTTTACGGGCTGTATTTTATTTATTTATTTTATTGTATGTTTTTGCTGCACAATATCAGTACTGATATAAGTCTTAGTCGCAAATGTGAAACGATGAGAACAAATGCCAAAGGGCAAAAGTCCACTCTGTAAGGATGAACACAATCCAACAATATTATTGTTGGATTACAGACCCAAATGGCTTAATGGTGTAGTATACAGAATGAAGAGCAGTGGGCCCAGGACGGAACCTTGAGGAACATCACAGCAGAGCGGGAGGGGTTGCGAACAGTGACTTGATGCTTTAACAGAGAAGGATCTGGAACACAAGACAAGTAGGCCTGAAACCAACATAGAGCAGTGCCAGAGACACCAAACCAAGATGATAGTCGATGAAGAAGGAGGCTGTGATCGATGGTGTCAAATGCGGCAGAGATGTCAAGGAGACAGAGGCAGGAGAGTTGCTGATGGGTGACGGCAGAGACCAGTTTATTGTACAGAGAGGCGAGTAGAGTTTCTGTGGAGTGGTGTTTAGTGAAGCCAGATTGGTGGGGGTTGAGGAATGAGTTAGAAGAGAGGTAGTCGTTTAACCTGGAAAGGACAATTCGTTCAGTTAAGATAGAAAGGAAAGGTTGGAGATGGGTCGGTAATTAGATAGGTGTTCCTTGTCAAGGTTTGATTTTTTTCAGAAGAGGAGTAACAAGAGATTGCTTGAAGACCACTGAAGACTACGCTACTTGTGTAGGCTATAGTTTTAAGAACCTTCAGCTAAAACACGGTTGAACAATGAACATGTAGCTCAGCTGTGTCCTCCGACAGACACTTGTGCTAATTAGACGACGCTGAGGCCTCGACGTCCCGCAAACGGTTGCCTGAAACCAGGCATCGATTCTGACGTCACCTGCCTATCGATTTAGATCTGCTATGTATCTCAGATGCTGGGAAAGCCAACATACTGTTTACATGCATACCGTAGTTCACAACTGTTGTCAACAGGGCACAGGCATGCATGTAGGAGTGTAGGCTAGTGGTCGATACCAGATTATCCTGAGCAGTGACCCTCAGGGGCGGAGACTTAGGGGAGGACAGAGGGGACGGTCCCCCCCAAACTTCAGGTGGGGGGGGACGGAGCTGCTTATATCCCCCAATATTTCTGAAATATTTCATGAATATAATAATAATAGCTTCGAGTAATTACAGCTGGTTCTTATCAGCACTCAAATAATAGAGCAATTTTGTTCAGATGACAGCTTAAAATGCTACCATTACAGTGTGGAAATTCAAATTTTTTTAGACCCCTCCTCCTGCTCGGCGCTGCGCGCCTCGCCGATCGTCCTTCGGCCGCTCCTTCACCGGTCCCCCAAACTCAAGACCAAGTCTCCGCCTAATGAGCAGTGTGAAATAAAGCGTATTTCCAGGTCTATGATAATAATTGAAAAAATGACCAACTGAAAGTTATAAATCCAAAGCGAGATGAAAAATTAATTAACTACTCCATAAAACGATGGTTACGATGCTATCAACGTTTAGGCTTAGGCTATACTTCACCACACCAATGACACCATTGCAACCAATTTTATCCTTTTGCCAATGATGCTTAGGCCTACATAATTTTATTTTATTGTATTGATGGTAATGAAATTAAGGCGTTTTCTGGTAACTCTGAATCTCACCAATGGCAATGGGGAAGGTTGTGTATACTGTAGGCCTGGCCTACGGGGTGTACGTTAGGCCTATATACCTTTCGGTCTAATCGGACGTACACTTGAATTGGACTGCGAACACAGTACTGTGCTGCGAATCTTAATCGTATGTCCACGTACGTGAGATTTAATTTTGAACCAAAGATTTATGGAATGCCATATCGCTTACTGCGTAGGCCTATAGGCCTACTGCATTTAATAATATAATATAATAATATTCTTTATTAATTCAAATTAACAATTACGCAATATGATTACAATTCAGTATGAACAGATGATCACAAGTTATTACAGGAGTCGAATTTAACTGTATTCAGCAGCCATGCAAGGCGCCCATCACGTCCAACATCTCATTTCCCCAACGCGCCATCTCGCGAATGATGGGCTGAGTGGACCTTTGGGAGGGTTGCGGGAAGCGATCCCGCTTCCTACTGCTCTTCACGCCAGTGATGTTATCACAGGCGTAGCTACATTGAGGCACGAGGAGGCAGTTGCCTCCTCTTGCTTTTTGATATACTGGAACTTCGATTGACTAATGACCCGAATTACTAAGTTTTTTCCAATGGTCTGTGAAGTTGCCTCCTCTTGAATTTAAGTCTTGCTACGTGCCTGGATGTTATCACCCAATATACGTCGATGGTTATCACTACTCTATGGACCCTTCCCACCCACCCCCACTCCCCATAGTAGCGTTATAGATTTAAGCCTTGAAAATTCAAGATTAAATTAGATTGGGGATGGACAAATCTCAACATCACATTATGGCCAAACGTGTGCGTGCAGGCTGTATTTTTCGGAAATAATAGCGCTATAAGTTATCTGAATCGTTTCCGGAAGCTTCGTTTAGTAACTTCCGGTTTATTTAATGAATGAAAATATTCTACAATAATACAATTAATATTATGTAGTGTGATGAGAAGTATTGTTAGTGCGTACCATAAAAAATATTTATGAAGAAAATTTATTCACTTACATATGGTAGTTATGTGCACTTGTGCTAGTCTGCGGCCCAGTTTAAATCGAATACTAGCAGTAATTTAATTGCTTTGCGTATAGTTTTTTACACTAAGCAGCCGTGGGTAAGTTTAGTTACTTTAATTTCTTAAATTCGGTGTGCAAGTGCTGGTGGTGGGTGCTCTCTTGCCGTCTGATCCTCACATCAACATTGTTCAGTTCATCTGCTCGTGTCATGACATTGCGTTGATGAAGCAGAGATATCGCTTTGGTACAATGGTTACGACGTATGCGCAAATGCATGTGTCGGCCGACCATGAATCGTTGCAATAGGTTTTGTCGCGCTAATATTATGTGTGTGTGCATGAATGCAATGAACGTGTGTTATCGTGATCTAGAAATCTCTAAATTTCTTTAATATATGTATGTGTGTGCTGGTATATATTTATGGTTAAAAAATTTATATAACTCCTTTCATGCATACAATCCATGCTGCATGTTTACATTTTTAATTGATTATAAGTTTTCTGGTTTTTAAATAACTGAAATTGCACAGCATTTAGGCAGGATTCGTTTCCACAATTTTAAAATGATTATGAAGGTTTCTGTTTCTTTTATAAATAATTTTATTATTAAATTTAACAATTAATCACAGAACTTTGTGCCTTTTAGGTGGGGTTAATAGCCACAATGGCCACATCACCCGATAAGCAATCTCTGAGGACATTTCTGGCTGACACTGTAACACTTCTGTGCAAGAATTTCCTACATTTTGAATCGGAATTCAGCGTCGAAGGTCTCATTGGAATAACGCTTGACCAGAAAGATGTCTTTCTCATCAGCATACACGAAACAGTGAAGTCTCCAGATGCTGCAAAAGTTCCGGCTCTGAAATCTGCCGAAACTGAGAGTTTGGTTGCAAAATCGACGGCTGAATCTACCGTAACTGCAGCATGTAATGTAACGTTGCCGCAAAGTGTAACTTCAGTGGAGGATGTACAAAACACAGCAGTCAGTCATGACTCAACCGACGCCGAGATGTTGCACGACACTGACGTTGCTAGGCAACCTGTGGCTAGGCAACCGGTCGTTATGTTGCCTGATGATGTCAAAAAGGGTGATGATTCTACAGCTGATGTTAAGTTGGAGGTTGGTTCAGTGAGAAGTATTTTGCCAGACGAGACAAACGATGACAAAATGTATGATCATGATTCATCTAGCGCTGAGCAAAACCAGAACTGTGTCACTTTGCCGTTAGCTTTCGACTCTCACACAGGTCTTGAAACTGTGACATGCGACGATTCAAAAACGTTTGAAAAACTCGATTATTCTGAGAAATCTAGCAGCAGAGGAGAAAACCGTTTGTTTCGCCGATCATCAGTCGTTGAACGCTCGACGTCGTCTGACAGTCGCAGACCTGGATATTCGCAGAGAGGAGACTTTGAGGTGATCGAGATAAAGGAGGAGAGTTTGTCCGAAGACGAGTGCATGGTTTCAAACCCAAGTTCACAGCTGGGGCTTCCACCTTCGCAGGTGTGCAGTCAAGACTTTAGCATTCAAGGAATGAGTTCTGCTATGGATACGACGTTGGCTATGGGCTATTCCTACTGGGAAGGAAATCCAGTCAATTCAGTGCAAGCCATGAACCAATCAACAGTTAGTATAATTTCATCATCTAAAACCATATCCTCTGTCTATGGAGATGATAATAATAATAATACGATTTATGTAGCGCTGTAGAAAAGCCGAGGCCCAAGGAAACGCGCAGTAGACGATTTAAAAAATCAATGACGGTCATGCTATTCTTTAAAAAGATCAATCTTGAGCTGTGATTTGAATGTCCCAAAGATGGTGCATTCTTCACATTGTTAGAGTAAAGACAAAGACTAGCAAAGGCTTACCTTTCCTTAAACTGCTGTTCATTGTCCGCAGTTCTTTCATTCTGCAGAAAGGAAAAGATCAGCAACTATTGTGTGTATGTATGTATGCATGAGGACATTTAATATAGCTCAATTTTAAGTATCTCACAAAAGCACTTTCTCTGCGCTGGGCTATATGATGTTAATTGTCTTTGCAACTAGATGGTTACATCAGGTAGCAAAACAGTGCACAGTAAACCAGAAAAAGAGTCGCCAATGGTGGGCTCGCACACACTCATGGAACTCAACAACTGTTGCAGATATTGGAGCCAGAGAAGTTTGCTTCTTCGATTTTCTTTCTCATTCATTAATTTGCTTGAAAATTCCTCTGACCTGTCAAATGATTTCAGATGCCTTATCCACAACATAGGCTGCCGTCTCTCTTTGTACTGCCTTTTGGGTATTGGCCTGACTGCGGCTCAAGTTTGACGCACCGTTGTCTAATGCCTTTGAGGTTGTTAATTAATAGAATTTATTTCACAGTAGTTCTGAACAGATTAAATGTTGTCTGAATCACTTCAAACCCTTGTTTTTTTTATGTGTTGTGATTTATTAGTTTGTTTATTTTGCTCTGCAGATTTCCGTTTCGTCATCTGCATCAAATCCTGGTGGTATGCCGGTGAAAAGAGGTCCCAAGACGAAGAAGTGGAAATTCTACGAATGTCTGAAGTGCGGCAGTAAGCTGACGACGGCGTACGGCCTAAAGAAGCACGACACCGTCATCCACCAAGGCAACTACAAGTACACTTGCCACCTGTGTGGCAAGGGCCTCAGAACAGAGTACAACCTGCGAGGCCACATGGCAAGTCGTCATAACATGAGCAAGGACTATCGATGTACCATATGCGCACGAGAGTTTGGCTATAGACATACGCTTAGGGATCATATGGTCGCTTGCCATGGAGTGACCGCCTCTGTTGATCTGGAAAACTCTGGCCTTGGTACATAATGTATAATCTGTAGCACTGCGGTCTTTTGGGTAGAGCGCCGAGTCCATAATCCAATGATTGTGGGTTTGAGCCTGAAGAGCAGACTTCGTGCAATGACCTGGAGAAGTTGTTCGAATATGCTTGTCTCACGTAGAATGCGATGAGCCGTGAGATGAATTCGAATTTGAAGCCTAGTTGGACTTTGGCGGCTGTTGTGATCATGTTTAAGTGATGTTTCAAGGTCACGCCTGCTGGAGATGCCCAGTTTAGAACAAGAGGATGTTGAGGGATGGCAGACTGATGAGACGGGGAAGAGAGGAGATGGAGAGATCCAGAGGACGAGCAAGCGAGTGAGTTGAGAAGAAGGGAGAGTGGAAGAGTGAGAGAGAGAATGAAAGAAAGAAATCAGAGAAAGAGAAACACAGAAACATTCTAAAAGATTGACCTTATACAACAGCCATTTTGCATTACTTGTAATGCATGCAGAATGAAAATGATACAAATGATCATTAAAGTCATCTGAGTGTTGCAAAGCTGGATTTTCGCAAAGCATAGACATTCAGGAGGATCAACGTAAAAGGGGAGCGTTGTCTGCAATACGAGTTTGCTGGGGAGATGTTGCAAGTCTCACCATTTGACCTCCTAACACTGCGCACTGTGCTGCATAGGTTCCTCCCATTGGAACAGTCTTCCTGTGAGCATTTGCATGGTTCCTGTTAACTCCCCCAAGTAACATTCTCTTTGTTAAGACGCACCTGTTTACCACTTTAATGATGAGCTGCATTGGTTTCCAGTCACTTTTAGTGGACATTCATCGTTAAAGTGTTAAATCCCTTAGACAACAAATGTTTTTGACAGGTCCTTTAAATGTGCTCTAAAAGCAACCCCTACAGCTGTCATTTATATAACCACAAAATATTCATCAATGTGAGGAAATTCACAATGGATTTTAATCTTGACTTTAAGAAATAACAATTTTAAACATTACAGTTAAATTGGACGTTTTCAAATTTCATTAAGAATGTCAGTTATTCATTTTAAATGCGGTTATGAAGTTTTGTGGTCTATACATATTTCACAGTGTATACATACAAATTTTTGATGTGCAACTTGATGTACTCATTGGGAACAGAGCTCTGGAGGCGCTATAAAATCCAAATTTATTAAATACGTTTGCCCTGACAAGGAATTTAATCCCAATTGATGTGGTTACCAGGAAATTGATGCATCGCATCTTGCTGCAGACCTGTGTAAAAACTGCAGTATCTGCCAGATTATGGACAGGTTCATTAAAAAATTGGGATACGTTTATTTATAAAACTACTTCTGCTGACATTAACGAACTTCATTTAGCTATTAAGTAGTTCAAGTCTGTTTAGCTACCAATTGAATTGAATTTATTACAACATCAATCTTTGTACTTGACAGACGATTTGCACCAAAAACCATAAACATCTGCTCTGGCAAGATAATCATATTCATGAAAACAGTGGGATACCGGTACACATATTTAGCAAAAAAGCAATACTGACAACACTAACAAACTTCTAACATTACTTTTTGTACTTGACAGAAGTTGACAGATTTGATTCTAAACTATCAACAAATGCTCTGACAAAATAATAAAATAACAAAGGTCTGTGCCAGTTGACATTATTTTATGCATATTTTTGTGGAACTGTTCGTAGTCGGTGTGATCATACTCGTGCAGTATCAAGTTTTTCACAAGTATACTTTAATTGCCGTCTGGATTGCAGATATCAAGCACATTGCTCAGTTTATGCTACAGTTTCACAAGCCACAACACAAAAATTGGCAAAATTAGAAGTGCTGATGTTTGAACTATTCGCTGTAGCTCTTTACAAGCTGAAATTATGTCACAAGAATACAACAGATTTTGGTTTTGATCAAGTGTTCAGAATAAAACGATTTGCAAAACTTATAAATATCAATAATTTGTTTTCAATAACATAGAAGCATGTGAGTATCTCACAGAGCTCTGCTTCCCATCAAAACGACCTCAACATAAGCAGGTGATTATAATCATACATCAAAAAGTATCCGTTTTTGCAAACACGGATGTCATGAAATTCCTCAATTCACAGTTAAATTTCAGGACACCAAAATACCACTGGATAATTTCTGTATGCACAGAATTTCACCATTCCGGCTTTATACGCTTCAATACATTTAAAACTAACTACACAAGAAAATCTAAATCTGAAATTGTTGCTCACAAGAAAAATATCAATAACTTGTTTCGGAAGCATACACGTACTGGGGTAAGTGAGTCTCTCAAAATAGAGATCTGATTCCCAATATCAGCAGATATTTATAACATCCTTTCCCAGCCCCTTTGCCCAATGCCGACCTTTTATGCTGGGAGTCCATTTTCAGGATTGGTGTGTATGCTTACAGATTCATACAGATCCATATTATGGCAATACATTATGCTGCTGTCATTATTACATTGAATATGCACAAAAATTTGGTCAGTTTCCCAAACACACAACAGAGCTTAACTATGGTTCAACAAGAAGCGACAACAGATTTAAATATGATTATTATTAATAATCAGTGCTTTTTTTCAGCCGGAACTGTCCGGAACGCCGTTCCGGGACCTTTTTTCAGCTATTAAAAAATAATTTAGCTAATTTAAATTTTTCATTAAAATTTTTGTAAATTATTTAGATATCTTTATTTAATCTAAGTGCTTTCAGTATTTATTGATATTGATATTATATGAAATAGAAATATTACCATAAAATATGCCACTTATAACTGTTCTGAATTTGTTGAGTTCCGGAACCTTTTTTTCTAGAAAAAAAGCACTGTTAATAATCAATAGTCAACTATTTAAGGCTGTCCTGTTTTGCTGGCGTATGAACCCAGTAGAAGAGGGCATACAAACAGCACTTTCGAACGGAAGGGATTTACTGCACATTAAAATCCTATATTACTACACACAACATTACATCTGTCCAAATTCCATAAAATATGCTACTTAAAACGTAGGAAATTGCAGAATATCAAGCTCTGACGACTTCATTTTTCAGCCTCAGCACATCCAATTGTCAATCATTGGTCCTTCCAATAACTGACTATTCTCCTACCTAGCGAAAACAAGCAGCAAAGCAAATACATGCAGCGGAACAGCATTTTGATATACAATGAAGTCATAAAGTTTTTGAGAGCACATGTATTCCTTCCCTCTTCTACACCGATTCCCTTCTCTCACCATCATCCTGTCAACAGCCGTGACGCTGTAAACTAAGATCCGAGAGTAATCATAAACTCAACATTTCTAATGCACTACTTTAAAGCTAAGAGCACCAGCTTATTGACAAGCACTGCATGGTGTCAGAGGGGTTGTCCAGAGACTGATACTTTCTGTCTTTACTGTGTAACTCGCTTTTGTGGTGATCAGCAAAACAGCCACCTAGCGGATGATGTGATAAAAGGTCATGGTCACACAATATGGCGACATTCACTACATCCCTTTAAATAATGTGACATCACTTTAACGACTGGGAAATGCGACTGGAAAAAAGTGTTGTTAAAGTGATAACTTACTGGAATATGATATATGCCAGGCAAAGTACATTTTACATGCACACTTCCTAAACACACTGCACATTCTTAGTGGCAAGTTAAACGTCCAGTTTATAATTAATATCGGACTATGCTAACATTGGCATACATTGCTTTCATGCACTTGTCTATTCTTTCACGCGCTTATGTATAACCAATTATCATAAACTAATACAAAATGACAACAATGAACTCAAATAGTAAACAATGACATACTGAAAAAAGAGCCAATGTCTTTTCTACCCAACATCTCCATCACATTTTCCTTCACACCTCCAGATCCTATACACAGATCCAGAAAGGAAATGTATACCGGTACTAATACTGAGAGGCTTTTCAACGGTTGCGGTATGCACTGTGAATATTCGCATATACGTAGACACAAAGATTAAATGCCCGGATGCATCAAGACACTCAACGTAGAGCCTTTGGAGAATCTCTGTAGGCTGTCCAACTGACAAGTTCTACATCCAAACAGGTTTGCAAAACTTATAAAAAATCAATGATTTGTTTTCAGAAACATACAAATATGTGAGTATCTCAAAACAGATGTACATCACTACTGAGTTCTGCAGTTCAAAGATTTGTTCAACAAAAATGTCCATGATATATTGTTGAAAATATATCTGTTTTAACTTAAATCAACTCGGCCTTTTAAATACTATCTCATTCCTCTGTCTTCTCACCCAAGTAGTCCCTCGTCTTCACTCAACTACCCTTCTGTATTTAAACTTCTTGTACCCTAATCAAATCCTCCTTCCTTCCTCCAAGAAACTTCTATCTTGAGCCATGTTCTCACCTATATGTGATTTGGAGACATATATTTGTGATAACAACACGAAGGTTTCTGCTACTAAGCTACATACTAAAAGCAGTCTTCTGAGGCAAGCCAATGTGTCGATAGATATTTTAACTGAAGCACATGCATAACAATATAGCAACCATTCCTGACTCATTACCAGAACACTACTTGACACTAAAGAGTCAATTTCAGACGATTCAACAGGATTTAAAGCTAGGACCGTTAGCAATCTGCCACGAGTAGCTCGTTCTCAAACTGGTCTTTGTTAACAGTTAATACTTTTTGACTCACAGATAATGTGCTGGAGATTACTATCAACACAAACTGCAATGCAAATCCCACTTATCACAGATGTCGAATTTAATGCAGTTTGAAAAAGTTTAGTTCATAATGTAACTTCAATTTGTTTCAGTTATCAAATTCGCTCTATAGACACATTGTGTAGTAAAGGTATGAAGGCAACACTTGTTAACCTCATTGTTCCCTAACCTCCAAGTTTATTGTGTAACTTTAACAATGAGATCAACATGTAATAACACCTGTTATTCCTAACTTTTCGAGTTTTCTGCAGCACCTCAGACTGCCTTATTTAGATAGAATTCATAGTCTTGATTGCATCTGGCATTATCACACCATCCTACTTCAATAATGTTTACCAAGTATGCTATGCACCTACTCTGCTCCAGTAAAGAATACAATGGACAGGTGAACTATTGTGCTAAACCATACAAATTACCCTCTGAAAGATCTTTTAGCAGAAATGACAAAATAGAACTCTAAGGACTTCTCTATCATACCGTTACTTGTCACGACTCCAAAAGACAGCATCATTGCACAAATTCATTTTATACCAAAAAAACAAACATGCCTAACACGTAAAAATTCTGTATATCACAAACACACTATAATAACAAAGCTTGCAAAAGCACTTGTTCACACTACTCTATGCTCGGCTAACACAAAAAGAAAACTTTACGCTTGGTACCATTCTGTTACCATTTGTTCCACTCAAACCCAAAACTCAAGGAAAGCCACAACCTTTCCAACCTTTACAACACTGACTAATATCGCATTCCATTCAGGAGGTACACTCACTTTTACTCAGCAGTATCATAATCTCGTACATACGAGTTGGATGCCTTTTATGTATTCCACATGGTATCTTAGGTCTTGTGGTAGAGGTAGAGTGCGATGAAGACCAAGAAGAATGCGGCGCAGAAGAAGACGTTGAGATGGAGATGGAAGATGAGAACGGATAGGAACGTCGTGACGAGCATTGCACAGGAGATGAGGAAGAGTCGAGTGATGTTGCTGGCATGCTTCATGACGGCCGACATGATCAGTCCGATGATTGCCTACAGAAAAAAATGTGCCTCTCACATCAATATTCTGACACACAAATGAGAATGCAACACAAATGATTATAATTATCTAATCTAATAAGAGAACTTTTACACAGCCTCTCTATTGTAATTTAAGTAAGTAAATATATTCTTTATTGTATATACTTACTTAAATTTACAAGGCATCGAGTCATCACTGCTTCTAAGCAATGTGACGATATTGAGGTGAAAACAGAAGACTGGATTCAGAGGATAAGATATGCGGAGATGCTGCCCATTTATTTTGTATGAATAGAAAGGATTTTAAAATCAAATGAATAAATGAACAAGTCACATTCACTTTAAGTTGGCACTCCTTATGTACAAAGCATAAGCAAATCATTTGCTATGCTACTTATCATCCATCCATGTTAAACTCTGTAGCTCTGTTAAAGACCCATCCTTTCTTCAATCAGCTTTTGCTCTAAAGTAAGTTGTTCCTGGGACATGTCTGTTTCTTTGGCCAGCATTCATTCATTATAGAAGTTACTAGTTAATAATCGAAAAAACAGAGATCTGAAGAAGTGGAATTTACCTGTGAGAAGACTAGAAGCCAGGTGTACAAGTTGTAACCCTTGAAGAGATTCCAGCTTTCATCTGGATGAAAAAGAAATGCAAATGATCAGATAATAACATACTGCCATGGTACAGTTCATGGTAGCAGGAAAGAAATGTCCGACAAACAATAAACCTAAAACTTGATTGAATATTTTCCTTGGGAGCCACAATCAAATTTCTCTTTTAAAAATACACTAGAGCTTGACTAGCAAGAGGTATTGGGTAATAAATTGATAAAGAAACACACAACAGAACATAGTTTTAAAAGTGCAGACCACCCAAAAACATACCTGCAGGTCTTTAAAAGCAAAGAAGACCAGTCCATTAAGCTAACCCTGAGAGGCCACAATAGGCATGAAGTGTTAGCAACTTCGTTTTCTTAGCCTCAGCATATGAGGATGCAATCATCCATTCTCTCCCTCATCATCCCATTGACAGAGCATGACAATGGAATTGGTATAGCATCACTTCCAGCGAAACTCATCCGAGACGCTCCTACCTGACAGCACCAACCACGAATCAGTCCCATACTCATTTCACAGCCGTGTTCACCAAGGGACAGAAGTAGGGTGACCAGATGAGTCCTATGAGACTTCACCGGTAGCCCACCACTCGGTTTGTAAAATTTGTGTAATGTCATTTTGTTTTATTTTGTGGTGAATAAACTACTTACTTACTTACTTACAGAAGTGGGCAGAAATTCTTAAACATATTTCTGCCATGGTGGGGATTTGAACTCCAAACTTCCAAACTGACAGTCCAGCATGCTGACAGCTAGATCCCGTCGTCGGTGAAAATGCTGCTGAGAGCGTATGATGGTATGCTTACCTCCACGAGCAGTTCCTACGACCCAGATGCTTCCGTTCAGAATAATTCCAAAGATGTACAACAGACTGTTCTGCATGTGAATCGATGTCTAAAAGCAACCAAAGATAACAACTGTAATTTTTTAATTGTAAATGCACCTGTAACTGTAGTTTTATCCGTAAATGCACCTGTAACTGTAATTTTAACTGTAAAAGTGCTTCAAACATGTGGGATTATTATACCATAAAATTTCGTTTTTGAGAGGTCCTTAATTATTAAATCACTAGGCATCCATGAGAAGCAGTTTGAAAGAGGTAATTCTTAAAGTTGACAATGAAATGACAAAAGTGACTGAGCACAACGGACAGATACAGGGAGATAGCTAAACACCTAGGTCCAGCAACCAAAAAAGCTCATTCATACAGAACAGATCTAGTTTTACGTATGACCACAGATGACCTAGTTGAATAATGGTAATTCTATGGTATAAGGTTTCTCTTGTAAGGCGCTATATAAATGGCCATATACATACATATCATACATAAGGTGCTCTATAAAATCCCAGACATAGTAGAGGACTTCTAATAGAGTAGCTCCATCATCATAAAGCACAAGACATCATTAGTCTATGGTTGCTTCGGGTGAGTCCGTGGGCAAATAAGCAGAACGTGCCTCGTATTTTCCCTTCAGAATGTACTCTGTGTAGACTCCAGCCATTCCCGAAATCGTGCTGTAGACGGAAATCATTCCCAGTCCGAGCCACGTGATGTGGATAACTCCAGCGGATGACTCCTCAGGCTTAGCCATCAGCCCACCGTAACTAAAAATCAATCAATCAATCACTATCCTGTCAATATATCGACATCCATCGTGTCTGCATGTGTGTCTGTCTGTTTGTCTATGTGTCTCCAAACTCTTCTACCTGTCCATCCAGTGTTTACAAAACACTGTTTGATTAAACACTGTCTCCAGATGAACAGAGAACCAAGGAGGCATTATTGTCATGGGCGAACAATAATAACAGACGAATGAATGGCACCCACCTGTTACAGCCACCAGCCAGAGCCAACATCGAAAGCGCAATCCACTGTATCCAGCTGACAGGTCTTTTGATTGAACCGAAAACAATCACCAATTCAATCAGTAACAAGACTATAAACAATAAGAAAACATTCACCAGTTCAATCAACCAAAAAATTGACTAAATAGCACAAAAACCATCACTAATTCAATCAACAAGATGTTGACCACACAATGGAAAATAATCATATTTAATTAAATCAACAAGACGTTGACCAAACAACGCTCCTCAGGCTTTCCATTCAATGAAAGTCCTACCTTTTCCAGAAATCCTACCCTGACCCATCCCATCCACCTCCTTCCAATTCTTCTCATCCTAAACACAACCCACCTAAACAGCTCCTCTGCCTCCTACTCTGTCTCTCCCTCTGTGTCTGTCTCCTTCTCTCTCTCTCTCCTCCTCTGTCTCTCTGCCTACTTTTCTGGCTCTGACTCTGTCTCTCTCTCTGGTCTTCTGCCATGTGGATTCTCTCTTCCACTTCCTTCTTTGTATCTGGGTTCAACACCTCTGGCCTTATGCAGTGCTTGCTTCTAAGTAAAATTCTAGAAATTAATGAGCTTACGGTTCAGAAGTATAATTTCTACCGACCGCTTAATGATGAGCCGATAGAGGATGGCAGTTGAAAGAATCTTCAGATTACTCAGCACCTTAACACAAAAACAAATTCACATAACAGCCACATTCAAATTACCCAGCATCTCAACATGATAAACATATTCTGATTCTAATGTCAGTTACAATAACTGCTTATTCTATAGTAATGCCTCTGAAGTTTACAGCTGACGCAAGCAAAACAAACATGCCGGCTGAATTCATGAAAAGAAAGCCTTTGATCATGGTCATGCGGAAAGAAGACATTGGTAGACGACTGGTTAGATTGCTCGCTTTGTAAAGCATACAGTATGGGTTTGAGACCCATATGAGATGGTCACTGCAAGTCATTCACGCACAGTTGCTCAGTGCCATCAATTTGTTATATGGTCGTGTGTGCACTTCTGGAGAACAGCTGAAACTACAGTCGCATTTGTATTTTATTGTACTGTATTGTATACAGAATACCTGACAACCTGAAACACTGCACTACGTGGAAGAGTCAAAACAAAGAAACAAGGGAAGATCAATACGAGCAACGACTAAAATATGAGAAAAACAACCGATTAATGATTAAAAATAAGATTTGCAGATCAATTAATCAATCACATCCGCTGCCACCTAATGGCTATTGCAGGAAACTAATAACATAGATGAATTCTAATTTGTGCAAATGAACTTCAGGTCAATAATAAATGGCTGAAAATGTGCTGCTTAGCTCAGCCTGATTATGCGGGAGGAGCTGCACTGGTCACTGCACAATCCCCTTCATATTAAGCGCATTGTGGTTGTGCTCCATCATGGTTCTTTGCGGTGTTTCAGTGCCTTCCTGCCCAGTCATAGATTTCTTCGCTCTACAGCGCATGGTGACTTGGTTGTTCCACAACCTTGGACTTCCACGGTCCAGCACAGAGGCTTTGCCATGGTCAGCCCATCCTCCTGGAACAATCTGCCTAAGAACCTGTGACATGAACTCCTCAGCCTCTCTTTGCCTCTTTTCCATAAACGCTTGAAGACCATTTTGTTCGATCGTGGTTTCATTGTGTTGGGTAGGGAGTTCCTCTGATGAGTCTCTCTTGAAGTGGGGCTATATAAATTTCCAATTACCATTACCATAGTAACCAATGCCAATTAATGAGATGTAAATGGAGAGGTCACCTGATAGGTGGCTGGGTCCATTTGGAGCTGGAGATGAACACCGAGATTGTTGTTGATGCAGTATAGAATGCCAGGAATGGCGAACGGAAGAGCCGAACGAAACGACGGAAGTTTGAACGGCTCATCGTGTTTTTCGTAAAGGAAGAAATTGATTGAAATGACCAGCTGCAATGCAGGAAAAACATCAGACACAAGTTAAAACATTGAACAATATATACAATACATACATTGCTACACAGATGCATACATAGAAATACATAGAGAGACAGACACACACACACTCTCACACATACATAGATATATACACCGATACACGCATATACATACATACATACACTGATACACACACACACATGTATTATATATTTTACATCATAAAAAGAAAGGGTATTACCTTGACGACTTCTGTGACGAGAACCATTGAAGCAGAACTGAACGGAAGTTTGCCATCTGCCTCACACAGGTGAATGAGTATCGTGTAGGAACCATAGATCAACACTCTGACAATACACACATCACCATATTTATTATTACTATTATAATTATTATTACTAAATTATTATTATTCTTATTACTATTATTAATATTCACATTATTCAGTGAACAATTTAAAGTCCAAGCAATAGATTAATGTCAATCTCTTACTAAGATCTCTAATTAAGAGATTAACGTGCTAATATCTTAGCACGAGATTTACGTCAATCTCTTAGTAAGAGATTCACATGCCACATATCAAACTCAAATCTGATGCAGAGGAAGAGAACCCAGAAGAAAAAGAAGAAGCAGATCCTGACCAAATCAAATCACATGGGGTTCAACCTAATCTCGTTCAAATCCAATCGAAAGCAGATCAAATGCTGACCTTACCCACAAATGATCATCAAGTTCCATACAACAGGATTAACCGGTTTTTCGCCTTCGACTAGCGGAGGGACGGGGCCATGTCCCTTCTCCATACTCTCCTTCTCCTTGTCCTTCTCCATGTAATCGATCCTTTTGTGTGAGTACGCCAGGATGTTGGAGGACAACAAGCGGCTTAAACGTTCAACGTTCGGAAGACTGTTAAAAATCCAGAAAACACCCAGTTGCTACTGGAAGACATAGATACATACATTGATACACGCTTAGCCTTATCTGCATGCACACTTACACACACATGCACGCACACACTTACACACACACACATACATGTACAGATACAAGCACTTACATACATAGATACACACACTGATATACACTTACATACACATACACTGATACACACTTACATACATTGATACACATTTACATACTTATACACATACATTGATACACATGGATACAAACATTGATCATGAACACATGTTATGTTACAAGTTATATTAAGTTAACGTAATCAAACAACAGAAATGAAAGTATCACATAAGCGATCATCAAAAAGTTCACGTGTAAAGAAATGCACACATATTCACAGACCTGCATAAGCAGACATAACAAATGTTTTCATCAAGGCTTTTTAAACGTCCTTAGTAACATTATCAGTCAAGAGCGTGTCTGCTCCAGCCAAACTCTTCCTCTTACAAATAAAACCAGTCTGGACTCGACGTCTGAATGCAAATGAGATGCACTGGTTGAATGCGATGCAAATGAGATGCAGAAAATGCAAATGAAGGCAGGGTCAACAGACCTCAACAACTCTTACACTTGAGCGCTATATACTAAACAGCGAGTCGTCTAAGAGAAAACACTCCATCACACACACATACAAAATGATTAGATAGCAATCATCTATGTCACAGCCACCTGACTGATTTGTTGCTTTAATCCTGGTTTATAATATTTGATAGACTCACTGACTGTCTGATTAATTGAAAGCTATCATGTCAAAATGTATGTACTACAGTATGTGTAAAGATATTTAACGGTGCTTTTAATTAGCTCACAAAAGTGATGCCTACCTGATTGATTGATTGAATTGATGACTTACTGATTGATTGGATTTGATTGACTGAGTTTCATCACTGAATAACTTGTTAATTGATTGATTGCATCAATGATTGAATGAATGACTGAACTGAATGACTGACTGAGTAACTGACTGAATGGCTTAATAATTTAGCACAAATCTGCCCTTGGGCTCTGATGGTATTTTTCAATAAATGAAGTTTCAACATAAACAAGAGTTCTTAATTTCTAAAATATCAACAATAACATAGCCTACAATCTACATTCTAGTAAACAATGTTGACAGGTAAAATGGATAACATATCTATAAGATCAATAACAGATCACAAAACAGATCATAAACATGCTACATTACAAGATCCCTGCTGATCTACTAAGAGGCCCTTGAGGTCCATTGTTTACTGTGTCCTACCCTACTTTTCAGCTGACTGACACGTTAAGTGATCGCCATTTGTTTGTATGTTTGCATGTCATCTAACAGAACAACTTGACCAGCTGAACATCTTAATAGCTCTATGACACAAGGACAACCTACATTTATGTAGTCATGGCAAAAGCACAACTGAATTCATGGACAGGCATAACTGAACATGCAGCTAGAAACAAATCACTTCACACAGCTACTTCTCAGTATTTTTCCACTGCACAGCGGATTGCCAACCTTCCCAATCTCCTGTTCATTTCAACAATAAGCATCAATTGTACTATTATTACTAGGCATTTATTAATCACCACTATCTAATGACCGGCCAATCATCAATCGATGTGCTGAGCAATTGTGAGTGAAGGACTGCCTCTAGGTCCCTACACAGTGACCATCTTAGGGGAGGATGCTCGAACCCATTACAAGGCGAACACCCTAACCCAGTGCTTCCCAAAATTTTCAGTGTCACGGACCGGCAGGAATTTCCCCACTGCAGGAGGAACGGTGCCCGATTTATTAATTATTTCTCTTTTTCGATCACCTAAAATAAATTCCTCAAATATGTATTAAAATTGATTTAAATGCATGTTTATCCAATTCTCTGGCTCTATTGCCCTTTAAATGCTAGCCTAGTAAGTGCTTTTTGTAATGACTTTTACAAATATAGTAGCCATTTTTTCACTCCAAGACAATTTGACCAGTTTCAATACTGCAAATTATATTACTCACTTTGCGGACCGGCAACTGAGGGCTCGCGGACCGGCACCGGTCTGCGAACCATCACTTTGGGAAGCACTGCTCTAACCGACCAATCGGTAGTAGTTACTGTGTCCGACATGCTTTCCAATTATTATCCCAAGGATTAAACTATGATACTCTTGTGAAATGAGTAATACATTGACCATTAGTAATAGCTAAACTCAAAGAAAGTGATGTTCCACAAAATCCCTGCCAAGCATTCACAAACATCTTGGAAAGTTTAGGTCTGTGTACAGCTATTTCACCACCAACTTCGCACTCAATCTTTAAAATAATTTCTGCTACTGGCCTCATTCTACCACTGCAAAGTCCTGGAAGTCATGCCTGTTAAGATCAGACAATACTGCAAAGTGGCTATAATTGCAATAGATCAGTGGTTCTTAACCTTTTCAAGGGAGCCGAACCCCAAGAAAAATCCATGACCACTCACTGAACCCCTCAAGTTTGAACAATAATTTTTTAACTAATGGGAACAAAAGGAAATAAAAAATTGTACCAAAATGTGATACAATATTAATACATTCAATACATGAACTACTAACAGTTAACTAACCGTACCAACACTACCAATTGCATCCTAATGTTTCCTTTGTTGTTGCCGTTTAAAATAGCAAATTATTTTTCACTCACACTCACTGACCCAGAATATGTATAATTGTGTATATTTCAGAGGACCTCTGCCGAACCCCTGACACTGGGTCACCGAACCCCAGGGGTTCGGTCGAGCACTGGTTAAGAAACACTGCAATAGATCAATCCAATAATTATACAAGCACACAATGGCACTCACACAATAATGTGGCGAACAGGCATTGTTTATTACTCCCCACCACATATTAATCTGGCTGATCGGCATTATTTCGTTCATCTGGCCACCCATTAGTGTGGCTGATAAGCATTGTGTAGTTAACTCCAACCAAAAATTAATGATAATCGATATATTTTCTGATTGCCTGCAGTCATACAACAAAGTGGCCTGTAATGGGAATCCAGCATAAATGTCTAGCTGTAGGTCCAAACTAGTGTGTCTGTGTTTGTCAGAGATGATTATGAAGCAACCAATAGGCTGCAGAGCAATGAAACATCTTAAGCTGATGAGTTTTGATTTAACATAATTAATCTTTTTCTTCGCCAGCTTCTTCCATTGCTCGTTAAGTCCATCAAGAGTTGCTTATAAAGACGAATGTTTTTGGAAATCATTAAGAGACTAAATTAGTTGCTTGGCCTATGGCGTCCAGATCACAGTCCTTCCAATACAGGTAACAAAACCAATAATTCCAAAACCAAAATCACACCTGTGGCATTGAGTTCTTGACCAACAGCACCCTGCTCTAATTGGCAACAGCAGGAATGAAATATGGCTAAAAAAATCTGAAGGTCGGAATTAAAAATTTTGGATTGTCACGTTTTAATAAATATCTAATAATTATTTAAACACGACAACCTAAGAACATCCTTGTCCTTGTTTATATAAAAATGCTGCACTGGCCTAGTCTCACAGATCGAATAACACTCATGATTCGGCGAACATTTACTATCGGGGACGCACAGGTTAGGGTTGCATAAAGTATAATATGCTCTTTGAGATATATTTAAGTATGTATGTACATACATACATGTAAGGTTTTCGTAATGTAATCTTAAGCACAGCTTTTCCTTTTCAGTTTCTTGGGATTTTTAGCACACAATTGGCCACTCTTGACATTTTTATGGCTAGATCTTGTGATTTCTGAAAATGAAGAGTGAAAGCACTGCCCACAACAATGCAGCAGGCCCTACATAACCTCAACTGGTAAAGTCGTAGTTTACGTTGCTAAATTATTTGATATTGTCACTTTAACATGGAAGCTGGATTGATGAAAGAAATTATTTCCCTAAATGGAAGTGGGATTGATGAAAACATTCCTGTGTTCAAAATTGAAGTTGGATTGATCGAAATAATTTTTTCTGTAAATAGAAGCTGGATGGATGAAATTCAGTTTTCTATTCAATAGAAGCTGGATTGATGAAAATAATTGTTTCCGTAATTAGAAGCTGGATCCATGAGAATATATCTTTGCTTAAATAAAAGTTCCATTGATGAAAAATATTTCTTTCGTCAATTAGAAGTTGGATTGATAAAAGTAATTTTTTCAAATTAAATGGAAGCTGGATTGATGAAAATATTTCTCGATGAAATGGAAGCTGGATTGATGATAGTTAACATGCACATAGGTAGACTGCTTACTTACCAACGTCAAGTACGGCATTGAAGACATTAGAATAATTTAGCAACGTAAACTACGACTTTACCCCTCAACTTACTTCCTTAACAAGGCAGATGACTTACCCAGAAGAACTTCAAGCAAAAGTATAGCTCGGGTGTACCGCTGAATTGGTTTAGCATCAAGAACAATCAATAAACTATGACTAGATAATCAGAATGCGAATGTATTCCACTAAACTAAAACTAATTCGACATTTCGTTTCTTTATAATAATCCACCGGTTCCATCGATGCCTGGAAGGCTGGAAACTTGGAACCGGATGTCCTCCATTACTATAGCTAGCTTATGTTTATGTAGCGCATATGTTTCTTATGCAATGGTAATTGTAATTTCTAAAAGTAAGTAAAGTAAGTAAAGTAAGTACGTGCTTTATTGAACCGCCTACAAACGCACTGCGGAACATCGGATAGAGTATTAAATCGCAAAATCACAAATCACAAAGTTAAAAAAAATCGTAAAATACAATAAAACAGACATCTATGGAATTCTCCAGCCCCCAAAGACTAAAATAATGCAAATGCAAATGTAACTTACATGTTTTTATTTAGCTACCGTGTAGCCTCGATCCTGCTCATTTTTCAACAAATTGGTCAGATGAGTCTTCATCACCGCTGCCCGTTTGAACGAAACCATACCATTTAAGGTACCTATACCTGTAGGCTACGTGTAAGTCATAGGAACGAGATTATTAAAGAAAATTATCAATAAAGAAGATTATGTATGAACTGGATTGGCCACACAGTACGTGGAATTTCGCTTTTGAAGACAGTGCTTGGAGGATAATAAATTGAGGGCAGAAACCGTGACCAGGAAGTCCATGAAATATGATGTACGCGCGCTGGACTGGATGATAGAGAAAACGACAAGGATATCAATAAATTAAGTATCGAAAGTTACAAAATAAATAAGAATGGCGTCGTTCCGTTCCTGGACCACCCTAAATTAAGGCAAACACTGAAGAAGAATAAAGTATAAGTGATAGCGCCAAAGGCGGCGATCTTGTTTAACACTTTTGAAATGGGTCAACATTATTTTATTCGCGCTTAAGCGTGAAACTTTTCTCGAATACATCTGACAAGCAATAAAGTAGACGATTATGTAAATCAATCAATCAATCAATCAATTTTCGTTTATTCCGAACACCAGGCTGACAGAACGCAGCTTGTTACATTAGCTCAAATATGGGGAGATAGTACTGGCTTTGTTTATTTCGAAATGTACACCTTGTAGCCCTGACTCTGATTACCGTACTTTTCCGTTCAGCCAATAGCAATTATTACTCAATTAATCAGTAGATGGCAATACAATACCCTCGACATGATTGCTTCTCATTTGGAACGGGGTATACTCATAAGTATAATTTATTTAGCTTATGGAACAGCGTCGAGTAGAAGGAGCAGTGTAAGTAAGTAAGTAATGATGTAGTCGTAATCGTTATGGCAAGATTTTTACAGCGCCTAAAGAAGCTAAGTTGCAGGAAGCAGGTTATTAAGAAGCGTTGTATGACAACAGAATTGACCAGATTCGGTTTTAGGACAGGTTCCAAAGGTCAGGCAGGGAGACAGTCTCAGACAGACGGCTACGTAACGGTGGATGATATTTAGAATTGGAGGCAAGAGAGGCATGGAAAATCCGTTCTTCTATTACCTCGTTGGGGAAATCGATATATATGCGGCTCGAAATTTCTACTGCGTCGCGACGGATCCCTAAAAAAACGAAGACGTGGATACCAGCTTATTCAAAACTTTCGTCAAGAGATCTGTGGGAGGAGTGTTTACAGTTTTGCAGCTCTTGATCTCTCTGCGTCGGAGTCACTTTGCACTTTGGTTGTCTGCGGCATAGACATAACAATTATTGTGTAATCAACATGAACTGAGCAAATCGAATGTTCGTCATACTTTATACAGTTTCACAGTCATCCTGATTGAAACATCCTCGGAGTGTACTCCGAACATACTCCGTTGCAACCGGGAACAACACCAGTCTGCTTAAAAATTGAAGTGGATTTAATAACGATGGAATTATTCAAGAAACGGATTAAATTTACGATCTGAAGACAGCAATTTAGGAGCTCAATGTCAGGTGTTGCTTTTGAAAATATCAAAGCTATCCTTCGTATTTAAAGGTAAATAATGTTGCTTAAATGCAAAATATTGAGTGTATGGCGATGTTTTTCATTTAACATCGCCGTGCATGATTTTCCGGGTTCGTCACATCGATCATTATAAATCAAATAGTTTATTATCTGTTGATAACAGTCTTGTCCTTTTTATTTACTTATATACTTGTAGGTAAACGTGTAGTTTAGCGTCGTAAATTATTTGCCCATTGTAGCATTATTATTTTTGTTTCAATCCGACTTTTACTTTGGCAAGAATCCTTTTCATCAATCCAGCTTCTATTTTAGCAACAATTATTTTTCATCAATGTAACTTCTGTTTAATTAAGAATTATTTTTCATCAATCCAACTTCTGTTTAAGCAAGATTCTTTTCATCAATGCCACTTCTATTTAAGAAAAAAATATTTTCATCAATCCGACTTCTATTTAGCAAGAATTCTTTTCGTCAATCCAACTTGTATTCAACCAACGCTGAAACCCATGCAATGGCGAATAATTTACGACGCTAAAATACACGTTTATCTACTTGTAACCTTTTTTATGACCAGATTAGAAATTTGTTTTAAGTGCACATTAGAGTGCAACAGATTAAAATTTGAGAAAGGTTGATAATATATGGTTTAGCATCCACGATTATTCACCCATTATAGCATATCGATTTGTATTAAAAGAATGAATTTCAATGTTTACATGTATAGTTCACACACACCAGAATATAAGTTTGTCAAACAGCTAGAATAAAATTTATGAGGAAGCAGCATGAATAAGCAAGAAGCTAAACGTGGTATTGCAGGTCTTTGGTTAGTTCCCTTCTTGAATTGAATTGCATTTCAAATGGTAGTTTGTTGTGATAAACCCATTTTAAATAAAAATTTCTTTGGTGATGTAATTTTTAATGCATTATAAAATGCTGGTAGATCTTTTCCATAAGGTTTCTCTGTGTTTTTCATTTAGGACGATGAGACAATTTGCCATAATGATGGAATAATTCGGGATGCTAAAACGATAGGTTACCCTGAAATCATTGTGTTTGCGTCGTATTTAAGGTTTTGTTTAGCGGAATACTGAAAACTGTGATGGCCTGAGATTCAAATCTCTTGTAATCAGAGCACAATTCAACAGCTTTATGGAAGGCAGCTTTTATATGGTGAATATTTACTTTGCCCTTAAAGATCAAGTCTGATTGGGATTTGGGAAGTACAGTTTATGCAATTATTATATTGTTTCTTATGGTGATTTTCACTAATTTTGTCTTTGTTTTGGACAGATTCCAGTTGTCTGATGTTGAATAGCGAGCTGTTGTGGTCGACTGCAGTACGATGACCTCCATAAAGAAGTAATTCACTAATGAATTAATCCATTAATCATTTAATATCTTTTGATTCATCTCTGACTGTGATATGTCTTTCCTAAACTACATAATGAAATCTATCCCTGCAACTGGAGCAATTTGGGAGCATATGTCCTACACTTCTACAATGTTTGTCCTTTGTTCGATGCTTTATGCAACAGTGTTACAGTTATAACAATTTGATCAATACTAGCTTACGAAAGTTCTTGATTGAACAAGATTTTATTTTGTAGTTGCAACAATATTTTCATCCACAGCTCCGCTTGTGTCGTATAAGAATTTACATTTTGGTGGTCTCTTGTGTGACAAAATCTGTGTGTAGCCCCATTAGCAACATCATTTTTAGGAAACTTAAAGCCCATCTGACGAGTTGCTTTGGCTCCCAGTGGGGCTCATATATCCAGTTTGAGATAGTCCATTTGGTCTCTAGAGCTCGCCATGACCAGGCTTCAAAGTACCTTTGTGATCTCTTCCGTTAACCGGACTCTCAAAAGCGCTGTGCTTCCTAGCATATGTGGTGTTAAAGTTCGTTAAGAATAACGAGCACATTTATAGCATGACAAGGGCTTTAGTAGTTTATTAGCTGATTCGTTAGAGTGCTTGCCTTGTAGTGTGAAGAGTATGAATTCGAGAGTCCCCTGAGTCATTACGGTGTAGGGACCTTGAGCAAGTCCTTCACTCACAATTATTGCTCGGTACCATCAATTGATGCTTGGTCATTAGGTCATGGCACTTAATAAATGCATAGATGCATATGAATAATTAGACGTTTTATCTAGAAACACTGCTCCTTTACATGTAATGATTAATATTCCATCCTTAAATTCTCCTTACAAGGTGTGATAGTGTCCACTGAGACATGTATTCAAACAACTGCATGGCATGGCCATTATTAGCCAACCCCTACTGTTGTATTCCCCATCATGCTCTATCGTTTCTTCTGCGCGGTTATGTTACGTGGCAATAATGTTAAGTTATTCGTCAACATTGTGTGGTACTTGTTCCCCGTCACAGAATTTTCAGTCCAGTGCTGAGCTAATGGTTAGTTGTAGGCGTGTCAAGATCTGATCACAAGATTAGTTTGTCTGGATCTTGAGTGTGAACTGACAGATGATGACAATTTATGTCAATAATTATCTGAAGAGAGTTGGGGTTGGGCGTTGAGTGAGCCATATGGTGCCTCGTTCCTCATGGCAAAGTGGCATAGCTGCGACAGATGGTGGAGTCAGTGACTCTGAAAAGAGGCTGTTGGATTGCAATACAATCTACAACACAATATGTTGGTCTTGCACTCCTTCCAACGCTCATAAGTGCACACGTGACCATATGACAGAGCATCGATATTACTATGCATTTATTTAGCACAACTATCTAATGACCAAGCATCAATTGATGGCACTGAGAATTTTGTGCATGAAGGACTTACTTAAAGTCCATACACGGTGAACGCCTTAGTGGAGACTCAAACCCGTACTCTCCACATCACAGGCCAAGCGCCCTATGCTTCAGTGCCCCAAATGTTCCTTCAACCTGATGATTCTGATAAGTTTCTGTAGTGTCATGTATACAACTTCCTTTCACGGAGCTAGGCCTAGTTGACAACACGAGGTGTCAACAGAATCATTGAGGTACCGGATTGTACTGCTAGGGCAACTCCAGGTTATTGAGTTTGTGTGTTAGAAAGCCTGTGAAGATAGCAGCACATATTTTAACTGTACAACTACTGGGACAAATGTCCCAGTAGTGTTAGTATTTGTCCCAGTAGTACGGGTGATTTGTTCCAGGTAATACTTTACTTTTAATGTAAATTTACAATATTAAATTATTCACTCCTCTAAATTCTTCCCTAATGGTAGCCTAGTACGTTTGAAATTGAACTTTTTAATGAAATCCATCGATTCCAGCCAAAGATGCTAGATATATTAGTGTCCTGTAAGATAATGTAACATGCATAACATGATAGGGCAGTGCTGACTTGGCTTTCTATAGTATAATTATTCTGCACTTACATTGTAAGTGCAATCAACATCAAATTTAGATTCATTAGCCTACACTGCACTGTCATGCAATGCATGTGACAACAGTGACATTATTTTTACCATTTTTTTTCAATTGCCAGGGTCATGACTAGTGGACTGCCGAATAAACGGCTACATGAATTGTTTAATTTTGGGTTTGCCATATCAAAATCTCAGTGTTCAGATTGGAAAATGAAGTTGGTCGTGCTTGCTGACATTAAAGTTATCATTGTTTGTCATAGCTGCTGCTCCTGTGTGAAAGTCACTCAACCTGTCACAGACTTATTTATATAAATTATTTTGGTGGTATGGTTGAATTAATTATGTCATATTTTCAAACTTCTATGAATGACTTAGGGATATGTATAATAAAAAGCATATTTCTTAAATAAAGTGGCTAAAACGGTCTCCATTAGGCAGCAAATGCTCTAAAATGCGTTGTCGGCTTGGGCTCCACCCCAGACCCCTCTGGGGCAACATGACACAAAAGTGTCAATTTTTTTATTAAACTGAAACACTGGTTGCACTGGATGGAGTCACAGCCTCAATGTTTTATAGGAGTTGGAAAATCAGTATTTGCCATATCTCCTGTGTAATTCTTAGGTATGCTGTTATTTGGTCAAGTTCTGTTGAAATAGAACTTGTTGCTCTGGAAGCATTGGATTGGGTATGTATGGTCCTGCAAAGTACACTTACATAGCCAGTCAAAATTTCCAGTCAAAATTTTAAAAAGCCATTCAAGGTTGATCTGACACTTGATGTTTTAAATTATGTAGAATTGTTTGTTTTTTCTTTCTCTTTGTTTTTAGCAAAGATTTGGTCGAGAAAGTTAGGTTCTTCAACGATTTCTACGATGACAAACCAACTCTTCAGATCCAGGCTATTGAAGTAAGCAATGAAGCATAAGTGCTGCATAAAAACACAGTAAAGGCACATCTATAGGATAAGGTAGAGGATGGTAGGTTAGGGTTTGGAAGGGTAGGCTAGAGTTAGATAAATTTGTAGGGTAGAGGGTAAGATAGGGTTTGGCATAGTAGGGTCAGGTGAAGTAGGGTAAAATGGTTTAGTACAGGCATGGGCAACTTGTTTTAACAGAGGGCCACTCTAAGATTTAAGGGCAGCTCAGGGGCCGTATGCCAATCGCGACCTAATATTTGCAGATTCATTTGTCCTAGAAAATGAAACGCTATTAATTTTAATCAGACTAAATATTACAGAATAACCGTTAAAGCAAATGAAGATAATTTTTATGACGAAAATCTAATTATTCTAATACATATTAAGTCCTAATATATTAATATTATATATTATACATATAATTATAATAAATAATTAATATACTTATTAGTGATGTTAATTATTATTACATATTATATATTATTTTAATAATTATATTACTATATTAATTAATTATATTATAGTTATAATTTATTATATTATAGTTATAATTAATAATTATAAATAACAATTATAATTATATTAATTATAATATTATATATTAATAATTATAATTATAATTATGATACAACCGGGGTAATGTGAACTACTTTTGACAAATTCTTTAATTTTTTTGTTGTTACTTCTTTTTATACAAAAGTTTTTATATTCTGTTTATGCACCATAACATTCAGCTATAAGAATCTGCAGTTTACATTCTGACATCAGCAATAGATTTGCTGGTGTCAATTTTTTTTATACCTGTGAGGTAGTTCACATTACCCCGTGATCGGGGTAATGTGAACTGCTAATGAAAATGTCATGGAAAATCAAAATACCCCAATTGTGTTATTGGCAGGGCTAATGTGAACTACTGTAAGTGCTTTAAAAAGTTCTGTCATGCAGTTCAAGCTCAAAAGTAAAGTTACTGAACAGCGAACGCTCAAAAATGAAATTTCGGAACACTGAACTGTGTTCGGAACTAAACTAAATTGTCCAGACTAGATGCAGTCTAAGCTTGGAAGATGTCTTTATGGGTTATTTTGCCAGAATCCAGTTCAGTGAGCAAAATTGTCAAACTTATACACTCCTCTGCTTGAGATAGGTATAGGCTGACCCAGCATTTTCTTTATGTCATCAACTGAGTACCACAGTTCGTCCCTTTTAGCAGGCCAACGCCATCCACTCTTGCTTGAAATCATGCAATTGCACTTGAACAAATCTTCATTGATTGCCATCACTTCAGCTGGGTAGAAGTCTGATTCATATTGAACTTTTACAAAGTCACCAACAATAGGCCTAATGTTTGTATGCCTCTTGCCTGTAGTTGGCATGTTCTCAAGCACAGTCTCGGCCGATGTAACAGTTGACATGTTATAATCGAAGTCTGGTTGTGCATCATTATCTGGTTCTACATCTGTTGCTGTAGGCCTACTGTCAGATTCTACTGGTCTTTCCTTTTTCTTTGATCCTTTTACGCGTAGACCTAGGCCAATCTTCTTTGGATTCGTGACAGCTGTTTTCTTTGCTGTTGATTCTTGAATTTGTCTCTTCTCAGCCAATCGTTTCCTGCCTTCTTCTTCTGTTAGACACTCACCGCCAAACTGCTTGCTAATTTTTCTCTTCACAGTCTTCTGTCTGACAGCAGCATTACACAATTTAAGTTGATTAAGCACTGCTTTTCTCATTGCTGTGTGTGGGGTGCTCAGACAATCTGAATTAGGTGTAGGCGTATCTTGAAGATTAGACGGTGTTGCTGGCTGTTGCGAACTATCGCCCAGTGTGCTGGGCTGTAGGCCTACCACTGCAGTTGACAGTTGAGAAGCCCGTGATGGAGTACTTGGGCTGACATCCACTTGTGAAAGACCTGAACTTACGGTGCCTGATGTACTTGGATGAACTTGTGGTGGTTCAACATCAAATGTTGCAGCTGGAGCAAGTTTATCAACTGCTATTGCTGTCGGATCATATGGATATATGCCACACTTGGAGAAACCAGCGACTGCATGCTGGGGCTTCATTTTTCCATACAGCTCCTTCAACAACTTGCTGAACTGTCCTTTGTCAATACATTTCATGCGTGACTCCTTGTACCACTGTTTCAGTATTTTTCTCCATTCGTCTTTAGCTGGTTTGAATACACCAACGTCTAACGGCTGCAACAGATGGGAACAGTGTGGTGGCAGACACAGCAAGTGAGTTTCATTTTGTATGGCCAGATTTATGATTTCCAAAGAAATATGAGACATGTGACCATCAAAAATAAGCAGCAATGGCCGTGGCAAATCCTTGGTCCACTTCAAGAAGCCCTGTTTGAACCAGTTGGAGAACAGGTTGGTGTCCATCCAACCATTGTCTGATGTACCGTACAGTGCATTGTCAGGTCCTCCTCTCATCCAAATATCATACAAATTCTTGCCACTGAAAACCACAAACGGTGGATACTGTTTCCCGGATGCACTGGCTAGAGCAAGAATAGTGAACTGCTCCTTGCCAGATCCAGGTACAACCATGACGGGATTTTTGCTACCTCGCTTCGCGATTATCTTACTCATACCAGGATTCGAACTTAAGCCACTTTCATCACAGTTGAAGATCTGAGCAGGACTATGATGTAGATTCAGCTCTGTCAGCTTGTTACCCAACAATTTAAACCATGCATCGACTGCAGCTTTGTTGCATGCAAGAGCACGGCTTAATGTCAGTAGTTCAGGTTTACGAACGGTCAGTTCCTGACGCCATCTCTTCATGAAGTTTGCATACCAGTCTGCTCCAGGTCTACCGTGAGGGAATAGTGCTTCCTTTCCCACATTTGGCAGATATTCTGTAATGAGGTCAATTAGATCTGCTTTGTCCATTGGAAATCCAGCAGAAGCTCTGGTCTGTAGAATAGTGACCAACAATTTCTCTTCATCGTATGACAAGATGGTAGGTCGTCCCTGTCCAATTTTAAGCAGTGTTCCATTACGTTTATAGTACGCAATGTGGCGTGCGACAGTTCCTCGTGGCACACCAAATGTCGCTGCTGCTTGATAAGATGAAAGAGTTCCACCAATAACTGAATCAATTGCTTTTGACAAATCGTCTTTATTATAGTCACACTTCCGACAATCAGCAGTGGGACGAGGTTTGTAAGTTCTTGGCATTTTTCACAATAATATCGCGTTATATTGAGCCTGAAAACAAATAAAACAGACATTAGAGACAAGAAGCTGTTTTTTTGAGTATAGGTAGTGAGCAGTGCACTCAAGTACAGCTTGAATGTTGTTGTGCCACATAGTTCACATTACCCCGTTTTCGAGGGGTAATGTGAACTGTTTCTACAGCCCATGATACACAAATAAATACTCCAAAGGATACAAAAAAGGATATATGAAAGGTTGCATACATGACATTTGTCAGTTCCAGCATGTAGAAAATAATTTTAAATGACTTCATTTAGCCACATTGGCTCCTTGACCAAACGCATCTTCAAAGTTTCGAATCGCGATTTTTCGGCCTTTTCTGAAACTGTAACTTCAACATTTTACAAACACATGTTTTCATGCAATTATTACCTTTATTTAAGTGTTGATCAACAAACCAACTTGTTGCACTGACAACCAGTAAGTAAAATGTGACTTATCAATTAATTTGATTTTTATAGAAATATAAAACAAAAGTAGTTCACATTACCCCCTAGTTCAGTTTACCCCAGTTGACCCTAATTATTAAATTATATATATAATATAATATATACACATATACATAGGTATTTATATATTTATATTAATATTTAATAATATATAAAAATATATATTAATATTATTAATATCATATAATTTTATAATAATTAATTATATTGTTATTGGTTAATTACAATAATAATTATTATTATATAATAATAATTTAATTATATTGTTATTATATATTATTATTAATTATAAATTGAATTATAATATATATATATATTATTTATATTAATATAATTAATTATATTAATTTAATTATATATTATATAATTTATATGCACAAATATAATTATATTATAATATTAAATATGTGTAATTATTTTATAATAATTATTATATATATATGCATGGGGGAATTGTCCGGGGAATTGTCCTATTGAAACAGGGGAAATTGTCCGGGGGTAATTTGCAGGGGAATTGTCCGGGGGATGTCATAGTCTGTCGTTAATGAATTGTTATTGTGCCGCAAAACAGAGCAAACGTACAAAACCGTTTATAGGTCTCATGAGTAAACAGAACACAGACATAAATTTCTGAGTAATGTTGTCCCCCATTTCGTTTGTCTTCCTTTTGGTTGACCTGGGATTCATTGACCGTGTGGTTGTGCCTTTGAGGCACAGCCTGGCTGGTTGGCTGGTTTTCAGCCTTTCCTTTGGACACTTTCATATCTGCTCCTTGGAGAGGTTCTTTACAGGTGCTAGGTAAATAAATATTCCACTGCATACATACCTAAATACATACTTACATACATAATGTACATACAAAGCTTACGTACATGTACATACATACATAACTAAATACATACATATATATAACATACAGTATATACATACATACATATAGACAGATACCAGTACATACATACCTACATGCATGCATACATACACACAGATTCTTGAGCTGACAATGAACGAATCCCAGGGTTGAGGATGTGAGGCAAGTGCATTGTAGGACTTGACATTTCTATCTCAGCGTACTCTGGTACCAATTCACACTGCCTGGTGATAGAGCCATCAAGTGTTGGCAAGAAGCTTAACCAGGATCATAAGACCAACTCTGTTCAGCCCAATCCTCAGCTGAGGATGTTACTGCTAACTGTATTCAATACATTGAAATAGGACCCATCTCATAAACACTGGTACCCGCATTTTGCCTACTTAATTAACAAACATGCAGTGTTGACGTTGCAAATTAGTAGCCTACGATCAATCCTTTTTGTCACAGCCCACAGCGAGTCAGCCACAGGTACAGAGCATAAATGAAAGTAGACATGATTCTGAAGAAGCAACGGTTATCAGTGAGGACCTGCAGTGATAAGGGGAAGGACCCTACGTGCAAAATCTTCAAAACATATAGATGTGAGACACGGTAGCTGATTATATGAAGCGCTCTCCTTGTAATGTTGACAGAAGAAGTTCGATCCTTCCGAGGTGGTTACCTTGTAGAGATCGTGAGCAAGTCCATTACTCACTATTGCTCAGCACCATCGACTGATACTTGGTCATTAGACAGCACACTTAATAAATGCGTAAAGATGATAATAATAATCTATAGTACGTCATTTCTATTTATGACATTTAAACCAATCATTAATAATAACTCTGAAATATTACTATTTACTACCGGGCAAATGTTGTAGCTCCATAGTACTTATTCACACACATTTATTTGGTTGGTGTTCAATAAATAAACTGAATGATTGATTAGTTGTATGGACCCTGGTATGTATCTGTGTATGTATGTTTATGCCTATGTGTGTATATGTGTATCAAAGCATGCACATTTTATAATTTCACCTTTGAGCAACCTCTCAGATTCACTACACATGTGAGACTTTAAACAAATGCATTTGAAAATGAAAGTACGGTAGGTGTCATGTGATCGGCACAAGTTACTCATTTATTCGTTCATTACAAGAATTTGAAAAGCACCCCTTCAAGGTTACTTCTGAGGAGCGCTCCTGACCCTACCCCGGCTAAAAAGGACAGTCTTAAGATTAGAATAGAAACATATACGAGTCGCCTACAGGTGAAGATTTGATTGTTTGTGGTGGACAGGTTGGTGACCAGGTGCTGCTTGAGGGTCAGCTTCGCATCACGTGGGGCATCATCCATCCCATCCTCTTCAAGGAGAAGGATGATGAACAACCAACCACTGCTCAGTCCCACCAAAGGCACAGCTACAGTCCAGCTGTATCCGACACAACAGACTTTGTCATGGTAAACGTCAGACATTCTCCTCTGCCGTCTTTTCATTTAGTGTCAGATCGTAATGTAGAAATGTAACGTATCTGTCTCTCTCTTAACTGTCTGTCTCTTTTGTCTCTTTTTCTGTCTCTGTCTGTCTCTCTGTTTATATTGTTTTGTGTGTTTGTGTGTATCACTGTATCTGTCTCTTTCTTTCTTTGTTTCTTTGTCACTGTCTGTTTATCGATTTTTGTCTCTATATCTTGTGTGTATCTGTCTGTCATTGTCTCTTTCTCTGTGTGTGTGTGTGTGTGTGTGTGTGTCTCTGTCTTTCTCTGTTTCTTGTATCTTATCTGTCTTATTAAGTACTGTCTATCTTCCTATATATCTTTCTGTCTGTCTCTTTGTCCGTTATTGTCTTTCTCCGTGTCTCTGTTGTTGTCTGTCTCTCTCTGTATCTTGTGTATGTCTTATCACTGCCTGCCTTTCTCTTTCTGCCTATCTCTCCAAAATTGTCACTCTCTGTCTGTCTGTCTCTGTCTGCCTGTCTGTGTGTCTCTCTGTACCTTATCTGTGGATTATTGCTGTCTGTGTGTCTTTCTCTCTGTTTCTCAGTGTCTGTCTCTCTTTTATTCTCCGGAGTTTCTGTTGGTTTAATTTTGCGTAGAACTTTGACGATACTCCAGTGAAAAATGGAAAATCGGAGAAGACGAGCACGGAAGATGGAAAGAACCGGTTTGGTGCGGTCGTCATGAGAAACGGAAAGAAACGGAAGAAGACGAGAAAACGTCTGTCGATAATAAACGGTCATCTGTACAGTACGGAGGTAGGACGACTCAACACCATGACACTATGTTATTGTTATTATTATTAATATTATTATCATTATTGTTATTATTATTATTATTACAAACATTTTTTATGAGCACGAGGTCACGTAGTTGCCAGGTGAAGAGCTGAGAAATCCAATGTTAGTTTTTAGGCACAAGTTTGTTAAAGGAAGAGAAAGTGTTTGAACTTTAGACAGACATTGGTAGTTTCCATTCATTGGTACTTTCCATTCATTCATTCATAAATTTATATAGCTCCCCTTCAAGAAATCTACTCAGAGGCGCTCGTGTAGTAAAAGTGACTGGGAAACCAGTGCAAGTCATCGTTACTGTGGTACATTGATCACTGTGTGTGAGATGATCAGGTGGCAAGGGAGAGGACTGGACACCAATACTAGTAGACGTTGCCAAGAAAATGCAGTTGCTAATGCTTAACCCTTTCGCTGCCCGCGGTCCTAATAGATTAATTTGAACCCCTGTGCCACAACCAAATGTATGTATGTATTTATGTATGTATGTGTGTATGTATGTATGTATGTATGTATGTATGTATGTATGTATGTATGTATGTATGTATGTGTGTGTGTCTGCCCGCGGTTCCTAATAGATTAATTTGAACCCCTGTGCCACAACCAAATCGGACAAATTGATATACTTTTTACGGGACATTTTACTAATTTCACGATTCACTTTACTACACAAGGATAACAAACCAACTAATGAGTCATCACAAATACAGACCTGCGCACAAATTTGTCAGTCCAAACATAGCCCAAACATAGCCTACTACATTATTTGCTTACCATCAGTGCCGCATTCGTTGTCACAGCCAGTAATTCTGCAGTGCCCACAGCTTATGCCAATTGACGACTTTAGACGTCATAATGGCACTTACAGTCCGGTGTGTACATGACGTCTTAACACGTCATAATGGCAGCGTAAGGGTTAATATCGACTGCTGACTTTGGGAGTCTGTGTAAAGGAACTGATCTTGCTCTTCTGTTGGGATTCATCGTGATTTATTTGCAGGTTTATTTATGTATTGTTGTTTTTTTGTTGATTTATTGTGATTTATTAGTGCTTGTTAATGGATCTGATTTCTGTCTTAGACGAGTTTATTCAAACCGGTTCATGGCACCATGACAGGTGTCACGGTCACAAATAGACAAACGACGCAACAAGTCATCAAAGCCCTGCTCGACAAATTCAAGGTTCGCTTTCTCAATAGTCCGTGTTTCAAGTTTCAACGTGGATCTACATGTGTGTGTCTTGATATTAATACAGCTTCCTTAAAATTAAGAGCGTTTGAACGTAGCTGAAATGACGTGCAACTTCAGATAAGCTGGTATAATAAGATAGGGTGAGGTATCCTAGCTTCCTAGCTGACACCCCACTCACCCAGTAAGCTTTCCATCCTTTTGTGAGTTGAGATTTTTAACACATTAACAACGAGAGTGTACTAAAAGCGACTGGGAAACCAGTGCAGCTTGTCATTAAAGTGTTGTAAAGCAGCACAAACAAGGAGAAGTAATATTTTCACAGTTGGTTTTAGTGCCTCCTTGTCTGTAAAGGGTTAAAGAGGCGGCTTGAGATCAGCTGGTATGATAAGATAGTCCTGAGCATATGTAAAGTATGATAAGATAGGAGCGTATGTAAAGTATGATAAGATAGGAGGGTATGGTACTTTGCACACCCTTAGCCGTCCTCCATTCTTTGGGAATGTGAGGTTAACAAAGGTGGGAAGATGAGATGGCAAGGGAGATGACTGGTCACCCGACCCTCATATGCCAAGGTCGAGAAAATGAAGTCGCTAGCACTTCATACCCATGGCTGCCTCTTGGACCAGCTTAACACTTTAACCATGAGATGCATTGGTTTCCAAATTGTGTTTAGTACACTCTGTCGTTAAAGTATTAAGGGATGGCTCTTCTTTGTCGTGATATGATTGAATGAGAATGATCGTTCCAGGTCAAGGTATTCACTTACTCGGTTACTGTGTGGGCAAATGTATGTATATTATTTATAATTAAATATGAGAATATCTTTCCACTGACGAATATTTAGTTGCCATGTCTCGAAGTGCTGAGACTGACTTGAAATTCTGTTTCAGGTGGAAAATCATCCGATCGAATTCTGCCTTTGCGTGGCCAAGAGCAACGGAGGTTAGAACCAACAATAAACAGCAGAGTTTTTCATTTAGAATCAAGCATTAGCAAATTATTATAACAGTATTTATTAACGACATTTTATAATAATTTTTCATCGTACCCTTATGACGTACTCCTTTTGGTTATAATAATATTATTAATAATAATAGTAGTGCTCAATAACGTAGTAATATTACTGGCAGTGTTATTTCAGTTATGGTTTTTCAGTTACAGTTACAGTTAAAGTTATATAATTTATGATTTTTCAGTTAAAGTTATAGTTACAGTTAACTGAAATCAGATTTTTCAGTTTCAGTTATTTTTCTCATTTTTCAGTTACAGTTTCAGTTATTTCTCTTTATTTTTCAGTTATAGCATCAGTTATTTTTTTTCACAAGTCATGACTAATGACACAATGACCACAAGTATTCTGAACAGTTACCAGAAATATTTACACCACAGCAAATCAATGCGATTTAACGTATTGTCAGTTTACTTTAAGGAAAACACAACGCTCCAGATTAACACTTGCTCTGTTCCGACAATTAGCGTGCCACACTCGTGGTTTTCAACGTCCTTGCCAGCAATGGTGTGAACACAACATTGACTTTTTGTCGTCTGTGGCTCCGCCACTTTCTACTTTTCGACCACTACTTGGCTTAAGCATTATTCTCGTAGTCGTGGATTGTTTTACGAATTTACGGTTTAGCGCCAATGACAACACAACGAAAGGAAAAGGAACCGGAAGTGAAACGAACATAGAAAACTGAAAAGGAACCAGAAGTGAAACTAGCATAGAAAACTGAAAAGGAACATGAAGTGAAACTAGCATAGAAAACTGAAAAGAAACCAGAAGTGAAATGAGTATAGAAAACTGACCGTAGACTAGAGTAGGATTACCATTCAAAAAGTAAGAAAAGCACTCATGTTTTATTTTTCAGTTAACTTTTGTTATTTTTCAGTTATACAGTTTTCGTTTTTCAGTTACTATTACAGTTTAAGTTATTCAGTATTTTTCAGTTTCAGTTACAGTTACAGTTAACTGCAAGACATTTTCCCGTTATTTTGCTATTTCAGTTACAGTTACAGTTAATAGAAATAACACTGTTTACTGGGTAGTAATAATAGTAATAAATGCCATTGGTTGATGGGTTTTGTGTGAACTTTGTAGAGAGGTATGCGCTGAAGGACATAGACATTCCACTTTTGGAGCGCATCCGATGGGGACCACACGAAGACGAAGTCAAGATATTAATCATGGAAAAATATCGACTTCTTGACCTAAGCGAAGAGGTGACGTCAGCAGTCTTAAATATTTGATTGTTATTGTTAGATTTTGATTGTTGGTACCAGAGATGGGCACGAATAGTTAAATTGCTAATCGATTAGCATTAGAATTAGCTACTGAAAGTTGCTAATCAATTAGATTTAGAATGAGCAAAGTCATGTAGCTAATCGAATAGAATTAGAATTAGCAGCAGCTAATCAATTCCCCTTAAAGACCGACTCACACCTCAACGTGGTGAGGGGGTGGCAACAGTCAGTAGGGGAGTGCCTGCTGAGGCTATGCCATCAGTGGTGAAGGTCTTGGCTGAAGTACCACCTTAGGGCGCTACGCGAGGTGGACAGGCTCAGCAGGAACCCTGAAACCAGGGCCGTAGCGAGGCATGTGCCAACGGTGCCACGGCACAGGGCGCAACTCAAGAGGGGGCGCAAATTTTGAGACGGAAGGATTTAATTACTTGATCTTGAAATATGAAATATGCATTATAAATGAAATAAAATTGTACTAAAATTAAATAATACCAATTTAACAAATCTGGCATAAACCGAAATGGGCGTAGAAGCCTAATAGAGCGAACTGCCGTGATTGGTGGAACTTTATGTTCGGAAAAGGGCGCTTGCTATACTGCTCTCTGATTGGTGCAAAAGCGAGCGAAAACGCGGCTCTTTATGCGCGTAGATTAGTCTATAAAACGAGGCGAGGCACTGAGAAGGGGTTCTTAGATGATTTTGCATGTACCGTCCCTGCTTACCGAAAAATGCATTGCTACTGAATGGACTTAGCTAATTTGATCCCGATGAAACTGTAATTTTGGAAAAGAATGCGAAGTTACTCAAACGGACTAATAAATATAATTTTCGCTGCAATCGCAGCTTCGCCTTCGGCGCTCGCAACCCCCCCCACCCCCACTCAGACATTCTAGTAGGTCCCCCCAACTTCTGGATCGTGGTTGCGCCCCTGGTGGGGCGCTAGATTTACGCTTGGCACAGGGTGCAATTATAGCTTGCTACGGCCCTGCCTGAAACAGCTGGCAAGCGTGGGCGGCATCGCCGCCTTTGACACCACAAGTGGATATCAGAGCCAGTCCTAAGCCTGGAACTCTCTTTAAGGGAGAAGTGCGAAGGTCGAACGGATGGGTGCAGATACTCCGTTCGAAAAGAAAAAAATACGAATGAAATCCAATGCAAGCATTGGACTCCAACGGGCCTCGGCCCATGGATACGATGCAAGCGTTGGCACCTACGGGCCTTCGGCCATGGATCCTGATGATGATGATGAATCAATTAGCAGTTAGAATTAGTCTAGATTTCAATAATTCATACATATTTGCTTCTTGAATTTGTCAAATTTTAAATCAAAGCACAGTAAGTTACAGCAGCAAGTTACTGTTGTCTCTAGCTCACTTGCTTTTCCTTGTTGGTATACGATATTCATGTAGTGTGTACTTGATAGCACAGGTGTTCCACAGCAACAATAATCAATATATCATATATATATATATAGGTCTGATCACTTATCTGCAGTTTAAAATCAGTTATACTAAAACTTAATTTAATTAACAGAATTAAAATAGCAAAAATTTAAAAAAAATAAAAACCAAGGGCTAATTATTTTTCGAATCATGCCATCATTTTCGAATCGAATCAAATACTGCCGTCCTATTGTTTTTGCACTGAATCTTGAAGCTTTGCAGGTCCCTACTGCAACTCTCATTACATTTATGAAACCTTTACTTTCCACTTGCATTGACTGAATCAAGTAGTTTGACACAGCAGTTGTTAACTAGTTAACATAATTTCAAATAATCTAATCGATTAGAATTAGCTAAAAATTGCTAATCAATTGGAATTAGGATGAGGCGACAGCTAGTGAGTTAGAATTAGCTGTTTATCTAATTGATTAAACAATCGATTAGAATCTAATCGATTAGTTACCCATCTGTGGTTAATACGACTTTCTAATGGAACAAAAGAGATTGAGAATACAACTTGAAATATGCAGAAAATATACCAGCACATCGTAGCAATTAACTGATTGCTTGAAGAGATGAATGGAGTGTTATGGAGTGCTGAATGACTCTATATATATATATATTCGTTTAATTGATATCAATTGCTGACATACCGCAGCCATTTACACGAGAGAAGAAATGTCTTAGAAAGTTAATAAAAATAAATAAAATTACATTTATGAAACCTCTGCTCATTGTTTCCAGGTTGCACAGTTTGTAAATCTTCCAGAAGCTGTTTTAACTGGATTTCTTGAAAAGTATTTGAGAGACGAAGAGATGGAGAAGGAATTGATCCGGGAAAGGTAAGACTCTATCTCCAGCGCTACAGTTATTTGGGGAACAAAGAAATAGAAAAGGGATGGAGGAGAAAGTTGAGAATGGATCCAGAAGTCACAAGAAACCACCTTCTAGGAATGGATTCAAGATTCAGAAATGAATCTCAGACAAGTTGTAATTGTACTTTTGTAAATTTATATAGCACTAATCTAATCTAATTACGTCTATAGCGCTGTTATGATGATGCCCAAGACATCAGTTGCCAGTCGCTTAGAGTTATATTGCAGTCAAGACACGCATAATCCATTGGAGAAGCCAGGGAACGCAGAAGCCAGGCTACGGTTGGTTTCTGTTCAAGAGAAATTAACCACAACTTGGTATCCGCTCAATTTTTGAGGTGTTCCTAAAATGTGTTAAAATTGTAAGTCAAGAAAGAGTCCAGATACATAGGAAATGTCCACACACAAAATCCATGGCAGAAGTGATGATAACTATGAAGTTGCAGACTTGGTCACAGCAGAATTCTGAACGTAAAATATCGCACAACTTCTGCATAATACAATCTTTGGAAATGATAGGATGGGCAAAACAACATCCATCATGGCTGTGGACAATTTCATTCCAGTTGGGAGATGAAGTGTTGTTGAAATGCCAAGATCACATTTCCACCTATTTCAGAAGATACTTCAGCAAACTGTTAAGTGGTAAAAGTGCCATGTACTGAACTTGGGCTTTGTTTTTTAGTTTATAAAATCTACTGTGGAAATATACAAGTGACTGATTTGCCATAATATACTAATCTGGCCTTCTGTTTTGTTACAGGTACAAAATCTATCGTGAGAAACTAGAGGAACGCCTTGACAATATGTCTTCCCTCTGAGTTCTTTTCCTGCCTTGTTTTGAGTTGGACCTAGATTGAATCCTGCCGTCTTCACAAGGTTGTTGGTCGTTTGCAGGGTGAGGAAATGTTCCCTCTTGCCCCAGAGATGTCCCCTGCTAATGTCGAATGCAGGCATATTTTTGTGCAGAATTAAATGCCTTGCTGTCTGATCCATATTTTATGTTGGCTTTAAGTTAGTTTCTTCATTTCACAAAGTACCACATTTTCTGTTACACTGTTTAGTTAATTTTGATATTTACAAAGCCTTGTAAGACCTGTCAGTTGTGTGGATAATTTCTTCAAACATACAATTGTCTTTCAGCACTCAAAACACAGAATTAGCAGAAATTGAAATAATGAATCGCCAGAGTATAACATTTTCGTTGACTGTTTTGCTGATTTTATACCATTACATTTCAACATTATTGTCGGCTATAAATGCTCAGAAGATAGGTGTACACCAACTCATGTACAATAAGTACAAGCAGGAAGTCTTTCATGCTTTTTTGGTGGGCACAGTGGCTATTTGGTTAGACTGCTTCATCTGTAATGTGAAGAGTACGGGTTTGAGCCTACCCAAAGGCTGTTACTGCATAAGGATCTGGAACAAGTACTTGATGCATAAGTGTATATGCTCAGTGCGATAGAGTTTATGTCGTGTGTGCACTTCTGAACTTTAGGAGGACAATATCAACATACAGTTGTATTGTATTGATGACTTGTATCAACTTTTCTACTTTTGTACAGCCATGGTTACATGCATTCGTTTATTGACAGTTATTTGGTTAGGTCGAATATGTCATCTAACATTTTTTTTGATAGTGTTTGGCAGCTTTCAAAGGGATGTGCATTTAAGTTTCTAAGTGTGTGGTATGGTGATCGGTTGGTTGAGCAGTCTACTTGTAATAATTGGGAGCATGTGCCTCCCTTGAGCAAGTCCTACAGACTAACACACAATAATTGTTGATCAGACTGGTCATCAACAATTTTCTTTGGCTTTATCTTAAGGCTCTCTGTGTAAAGGCATAATAATAATAACAGGAATGAGTAGAATGGAGCCATGCTCTTCTTTAAGCACAGCTGAAGATTCTAGTCTTCCTGCATCACAAGTATTAGACGTTAGTCAAACGTTTGGACTGGTCAAAGTAGACAAGCGTAATTTCTTGCATTTCCTATTGTTATTAATAGTTTTCCAGTGCTGCAGAATCTAAGTCAGGAAAAGTGGAGTCATAGTCACTCGGTTAAAACAAAATCAGTTAGGCAGGTTGTCACATCTGATTCATTCCAGTTCAAATTTGAAAGGTCACACTGGCAATTGTAGAAGAAGAGCAGTCACTTAGGGTCACCCGAGACACAGCTGTGGGTATGAAGTGTTAGCGACTTCATTTTCTTAGCCTTGGCATATTAGGGTGGCTAGTCCTCGGCCTTGTAACCTGATTCATTTGCATTGATAATTTAGTCAGTGAACTGATTTTCTAGCTGCATTTGCCAGGATAGGAGAAATTTTCAAAGCATCTTTCTGCGCTGGCTCATGTTTGAACCCCTAACCTTGGTCGAATCCAGCACGTTAACCCAATAAACTATCACATTAACAACTAAATAGTGGGTAAATTGGGTGTGAGATTGCTAAACTGGGCTTTGGTAATTCAGTGTAACAACTGATACCCTTTGATGCTAGCCTTTTGGTGTTTGTTCTGGTTAATATGTTTTCCATTTTAAAGTTCATCTTGCCTTTATTCTTTTCATTTTAAGTCACCGTTTCCGTGTTTGCCAAATTTTTGTGCTGCTTTTTGTGTAATTTTATGTAATTTTTCAATTTAACAGCCTAATTTATAAACCAGGAACAAAATGACTAAGCTCTAGTTTCACAAGAATTTCTATGATCGTTGAAGTCGTTTCTTAACAGTCGTATGTTAATAGTCATGTTGTTTGTTTTAAGTTGTGTGCATTGCTTTTACTGTCAATATGCAAGTAGTGTATGTGCATTTCTGTAAATGTTGGCTATTTATATTAGGTTTAAAAATCAAGGAATATGAATAAGTCTACTTCAAGAACTCAATTTATTACGCAGAGCAGTTCTTTATTATTATTATTATTATAATGTTATTATATTATTAATATTCTGTATTGCACTGTCAATGCCTATTTTCAGGTTAAATTTAGCCCTTACAATGATTTAATTAACTCACGACTTTTTTGATTAAATTTAACTCTGGTAAATTATATGCTCTCGTTATTAAATTTACCTCTCTTAAATTTAAATTAAATCAGATTAAATTTATCTCTTTATGGTCCATTATTGCACTCGCTATTTTTCAGTGTTGGTGTTTATGCAGTCGAGGTTATCCCAGTGAAAATTTTACCGAAATAAAGGGACGCTGTGCCTGATGTAACCATACCCGCGTCAGATATACATCAGTTTGTGGGAAATGCAATGGACATTATGCATGACATAGATTCCAAATAGTTCTGTGAATTATGTTCACAGAGATGCCAGATATATTGCTCAAAGATTGACTGTGTAACTTCAGGCTACATAAAACTAATTTTGCATATATAAAATCTATTTACGAAGGTGTAGAAAGTGATGATGTTATTATAAAATTTATCTTGCAATGTTTCAAAAGTTTTAAGACACAGGCTCAGATGTTTAAAATTTGTTTAACTTTTTACTATTTTTGATGAAAACGTTTGGTTTCAAAATGTTTGATTCACAAATTTAAGCAATTCCAATCCAATCCAATGCAGTATTAAACAAACTTTTAATTTTCCAACTTATGCCAGATTTGTTCTCAGGACACATTAAACAAGTTTATGTAATGAATTTGTTAATTGATCTTTTCTTTCATTATTAGTCTTTGAAGACAAGCGATGTTTATGACTTGTCAAATACATGTACATGCCACTTTCTGTCATTCATCTGTCAGAAGCTTAAAATTGTCTTCTGTCTTCGAGAGGGTAGATGGTGTTGTCAGGTCAGGAGCATTGTTGAGGATTTCCCTCTAGTGATGCCATATAAATGTATGTCTGTTTACATTACATTATGTTTCACATGCTGGAAATGTGCTTTAGTTTTTTAAGAGCTACTTTAAATTTGGCTGCACTTTCTTGTCATGGCATTCCAGCAAACATTTTCCTGTTTATTTTTTAATTATGCAGCAACTTTGATATTTTTGCATAATTAGCTGGCAAAGTACGTTGAATGCGTGTACAGCTACATAAGTAATGACATTGGTGTGTATAAAATATGCATCGTTTCCGGTTTAGTTGCTGAAAAGACGAGTCTTTTTCATTATATAACCAACGTTCATTTGTGTATCAAGCTAAATACCAAAGCCAAATCAATCAGTATCCTACTGGTAATTATGTTGCTTCTTATGGTCTTGCCGGCAGTATTTGCGGTTTATTTCACTACCTTTAGACGCTAAAACCAAATACAATGGGCATATTGACAGGCAGTAGCAACTTACTTTGCTTTCTATGTTCTTGGCATCAGTATTTTTTGTTTAGTCTTTGTGTGTTTTGTTGTACATAAATGTGCATTCTGTTCATTAAGTATCAAGGTAGATACTAAAGCCAATATACCAGCAAATTAACAGTCGATAGCTACTGGTAATTGTGTTGCTTTTTATGGTCTTGCTACGAGCATTTCGTTTATTTGAAAACCCTGTATTACAAGAGACTTGATGATTATAGACAGCTTCATATGTTTATACTGTTTGATTATAGTTTGACTCGTTACTAATATATTCGTAATAAGCGCGTTTTGTCAGTGAATTGTAATTGCAATTTTGTAAGTTTCTACTTCAAGAGAAAAACTAATCAGTGCTAGCCTGAGTGATGTTAAATTGGATTAAGAATAGAAATGTCACTAGTAGGCAGAACAATGAACAGAAAATAAGAAAAGTCGCCAGTGGTGGGCCACGCACACACGCAGGGCCCAACCAACGATTCCCTTCCATGGCTTAGCATACAAAGTAGTATTAATTCTACAGCAAATTTCTTTTCTGAATGTTGAGTAATGCACTTTTGTATGATATACATTTCCATGGGAGATCTTTTAGTTTTGCAAAACATTGATTGGAAACCATATTATGTGTTGGATATGTTCATCTGAACATTTGCCTAACGATGTCATACAAGTTTTTCCCACCCGACAGACTATGCTTATGTGTTTAAGTGTGTTAAGAGAAACCATCCATCCATGATGCACAGCTCACTGTTTTGTCTTCCCACCCATCCATTATCTTCTAGACATATCCACAAGATTTGTGCAGCTGCAACTGGCAGTTGCGGTTCCACTCATACAGAATGATCAGGTTTCACATTTTACGTGCATTCAGGCTTCTCAAAAAGTCAGTACTGAAAATTAACATTCACTTATTCAACAAGTTTTTGACAACATTCAGTATTTGTTCTAATTCACAACAAGAAGACTTGGTGGCCTTGTGCTATGACATGCTCCACTGCAATAACTCCATTAACTGCAATTTGTATGAACTTCACAATTTACTATCTTAACTGAGATGGACAAAAGCACTTCCATACACAACAATTAAAGCAACTTTCTTCACTGCTACAACTCGTTGCAGTGTTGAACAACATCAATTTCACAAGTACACTGACTCGCTACAAATGACACAGCTGCCAAGAAACTCGACTGACTTGCAATTGCATAAGTGCAAGCACTGACTTGTACCTAATGGCACACTTTCCGGCAAATTGCACAGCTCACAAGAAACTGCACAACTGCTTTGGGATTCTGAACCGGTTCTGCCTATGACGGACTGAAGCCGGCAGATCCTCAGATCTCATAATTTCTGAATTTCCGCAGAAGCTCCTCCCTTCCGCAAGTCGGTACTGAAACGTGTCCTAAAATATACAAGAAAGATATTTCTGTAAAACTTGTGAAACTTCAGTTTTTGTCACTGCAAGAAGTGGTTCTGCCATTAGCAACATCATTATTATCTGGCCCTAAAGTTAAGAGAACATAATTTTATTACAGGACAAACTTTCTGGTTTACTGATACCGTTATGGGCTCTCATGCATTCCATTCCTCTGCCCCCAGGGAATGGAATCGACTGTCACTCTCTCTTCGTAGCTCAAATTCACTTCCTTCCTTCAAAAGCGACTCAAAACTATTTCTTGGCTTTCAAGCACTTGGATATCTAACTGCATCTTCTCCTGGCGGCTGACTGCCTCAGATTCACATTTTGGTGTAACCGTTCACGCGTTACAAATTTAATTAATAATAATAATAATACAGTATATATTTAGGAGCCATATCACAACAAACTTTGTCTTCCTTCAAGAGGCGGCTTAAGACTCGCTACCCGTATTTCTCATCGGCTTTCAAACATCTGGATATCTAACTGCCCTTCACCTAGCAACTGACTAACCATGTCTGAGACTGGCATTTCTTTGTAACTGTGCTTTAAAAATTTCCTAACTTAAGAAAAATAATGCTTAGAAATGGCAATGCAAGTACTAGACTATGGTTTGATATCATATACCTGGCCACTGTTCTTTTGGACCACTCTCTGTTCTGATGTCTTCTAACATTGGCTCCTTTTTCTTAGCAGGTGCCCAATGCATTGCCTGAAAGAGAAAAATATTTACTACTGCAGTTGTTAGCTTATACTGACTTGAGATTTAAATGAAAAACAGCTAAAATTGTGCTCAATCAACATTCAGGAAAATATGATTGCAGAACATCAATATTCTTATTTTCTAAATGCAAAAAGAACAATGACCCAAGGATTGAAAGAAGTAATTAAATATTATTGTCTTTGATTTTTGTAGCTGCACTACAAACGAGATGCAACAATTTATAACACAACTAATGTTTGGGACGTGTATTCAATTGCACACATTTCCAACTGCCTTAAGTCATTACAAGCTTACTGAGGTCCCTAAAATCACTGCTTTAAGTGTCAAAAAACATACATACATATAATATACTATAGAGGTATACATACAGATATGCATACAACCAAACATACATACATATGGACAGATCTTCTGGATATTGACCTGGTTACGGCTTGGTTTTGATGTGCCTTCGGTTGATGCCTTGTACAATAATAATATTACGTATTGACACACAAAGCATACAACCACACATACAAATATACATACATACATGCATACAACCATACACACACACACACATACACACAACCATACATAATAAGTATATACACATGTACAGCCAGCTAAACATACATAGTGTTTCAAGGTAACTTACAGCATGACAGCAATAACCTTTGGCTGTCCAGTCTTTGAACGACATACAAATGCCACTCCTACGCCACTTGTCGTATTGTCCACGCAGTTCAGCATTACACAGGACGTCTTTGGCAGTCTGTAACACTTGGAACCTCTCCACTGAAAGAGATGCACAAGGAATCTTAGCCAACTGATCTTCTGGATATTGACCTGATTACAGCTGAGTGTTGTGTGCTATCGGTTGATAGCATATGCATTACATACTGGTGCAAGAGAAGTAACTAATTCCAATTACTTATACAACTGACTAACCACAATTCGCATTTATGCATTCAATTTTTTAAAAACTATTTTAATACTAATAATTTGCAATTGAACATTTATATAGCACCCCTTCCAGATATCTACTCATAGGCGCTCTCTGACCCAGCTATATGATGTTAAATGTAATATTGAATGAACATTTCACATCAGTTAGCAAAACAATGCACAGTATGCTGAAAGAGTCACCAGTGGCAGGTCCACACACACACGAGAAACCAATTAATGGATTCCTGTCGACAGCTGAAGATGGCATGGATGCTCAGAGTCTCTGGGCCAAGTTGCGTCGATGTGGTAGAGTGGCACCAGGTGACAGTGTTCGCAAACACAATGATGCTACCGACGAACGTTCTCTCAATGGTGGAAGATGCGCATGTCCGACCAGCCGTCCAGGCGCAAGGAGTATGCAGAAAAGGCACTCGTCACATGTTAGTTGGTAGATTGAAGAGCCAACAGTGACTAACGGTTGAGGTCACTCCAATGGCCCATGTCTATCGCCCTCCACCGAGATGAAAACACTTGGCTACAGGCAGCGTATGCGGACTGTATGGCTCAGACTCGACCGGACATCAGAAGGTCTTATAATATTAAGACAATGTCATAAGCCACTTGTTTGAGACATATTCTACTCTAATCGAATGACTTCTATAGCTCCTTTATCATAACGCACATGGCATCAGTCAATGGTCGGACGTTTTGACGATGTGCTCTTTCAATTTCATGCAAGGGACACAGGATTTGAACTCATGTCTCAGAGGGCAAGTGCCACAATGCATTTTCTCTATGGGCTAAAAGTCATTTATAGCAGATTAACATGAAAGCAACACTTCGCGTAACTTGGCTTAACAGCAGAGACGTCCAGCCACACAAACATTGGATAACAGATGAACTTGCTGTTTCACTTCATCGCTTCGAGTCTGAAGGGCACCATTATAGCCTAAATGATGAGGAGTTTAATGATATAGTTTAAAACAGTTTAATGATATAGATTAAAGTTCTTTAGAACCTTTCAAACAGACACCTTTTAAATGTGCTTAGAAGATGCCAGATAGATATCTTGTTACATATACAACAAATTAATTTGACTTGATGCTACAGGATTTGAACCAGATACAGTATGTAGTAGTGTAAGAACTGTTACCAGACTCTGGGCAGCTGGGTGCTTTATCTGGGTGAAACTGCCTTGCCCTGTTTCGGTATTCACTCCGTATCTGATCAACCTGAAATGAAAAGAAATCACGTACCCATCAGACCAAATACTCGGCTGTAAAGAAGTACAGTAATTAACGTTTATTGTAAAAGGCAGTTGGATTTATTTACCGCAACGACCTGAATCGGAGGGTTTGTCTTGTGTATAAATGTAAATGTACATGAATCACGGTTTCCTAAGCAAATGTATGACCTCGATCTTGCTCTTTTTCAATGATTTGATACCAGGATGGGGAGGCATATAGAAGTTTAGCAACAGTAGTGGCTTTGGTTACATTGTATTGTATTTGAACACTTGTTATAGCGCCCCCTACCAGATTGCCTATTCAGAGGCGCTCCCGACTACTGCGCTGACGCTGAATCGGAGTTTCACGCCGAGGCGCATGAGCAATTGCGAGTGAAGGACTTGCCCAGGGTCCCTACGCGGAAGCTTTGAGGTGGATTCGAACCCGCAACCCTCCAGCTGCAAGGCACCAAACATACCCCTACACCACCGCGCCCCAGTTGTATTGTGTTGTGTTGTATTGTACTCCACGTTTATATTGCGACCGATGGATGAGGAAGAAAGGCCATGGGTTTTGAGTTTTTTGATAGCATAAAAAGTGGAGGAGCAAGTTGCTGTGAGGTGGTCTATATGGGCTGTGAGTTTGAGATTATCTTGAAGGATGACATCCAGTATTTTCAAAGTTTTAACTCGGGTAATACTAGGCAATGGAAGAGGAGGGTCAAATTGGTGTCGAGGGCGAAAAATGATCATTTCTTTAGATTTAGAGCTATTTAAGGTAAGGTTAGTGGCTGATCGGGTGTGATTCTTCGCCTCCTCTGCCCGTTTGAATGGGTGCTAAGCCATTTAAGGTCTCCGTGTACCGACCGTGCTAGTCCGAGAGTTAAATCCACCATCGGTATGGGAACCGGCATCCACACGCGCTTGGAGCGCATAGGACGTAAGCTCTTAGCAATGTACGTATACTTACTGTCGACAGCTCATCGCAGCCAAGGATGGCGTAATAATCTTCTTCTGCATTTGGCTTATATGACAAAACAGAATTAATGGCATCCATGAAATTCAAAGTATTTTCTCCGATTTAATATTTCAGCCGAAAAGTCCAACACGCTTTTAAATTGGTAAACAAATCAATACGGTCAAGGCCTTGACCTATTTAAATGCTAAACAGTGCGACCACTCTCCATTTTCTGAAATCCCAAGCTCTTGCCAGAAAAATTCGCAAGATTGGCCAAAAGTGTACCAGAAAATCCCAAGCTACGGAAGAGGAAAGAGCTGTGATGAAATATGAAATGCTTTCTAACTTTTAACAATCACAATTATTCACAAAAATGCCTAGTTAAGAACTCCCAGAGAAAAAACCAGAGCATAACATTGAATTAACAATGTTTACAAGTTTCAGTTTGCTGTGATTGGTCCCGGCCTCTACTTGGAATGACCTTCCCCCCTCATTAAGGGCGAAACTGACTAGTTTTTCCGCATTGGTCTCTCGTTCTTTAAAGACGTTTCTTTTCCCCAGGGGTTTTCGTGCCCAGAGCGCTTCTGAATAGTTATTCTGAGAGAGGCGATAAATCTTTAGATACAATACAATACAGACTGAGCGAGTTTTTCTAATCTGATTCGCTGCCACTGTTGCAAAGTACGGTAAAAACTAGTCTATAATTATAATAGACCTTAGAAAAATCCCAAGATTGCTAGGCAAAATCCCCAGATCCCAAGTCGGACCCCCAAATTCCCAAGGTCTTGGGGGAAATCCCAAGCAGTGGTCGCACTGATGATAAATATAGATTCCTTGAACTACGATGGTAAACAAAATAAATTTCGAAGACCAAAGATCAAAAACATTGGAGAAGTCTGACTTGCACTTAGTGAGATGAAGTCCAGGACGTCCTTTTATTAGGACATGGTCATTAAAGGGTTAATTCACTGTGACTGTTAAACTAATTTTTACAAGGAATTGAAGTTAGTGCATTTTTTGAAGTTAGTGCATCTTTGGAAAACCATAAACCAACTGCTACATCGGAACTCCGCCAGCCCACTTCCAAACTCTCTACCATATCTTCTTCAAGAGCCGAGTCATTCTGTTCCTTCTTCTCAGGAAAAGTTGCTACTCTCCGTCTCTCTCTCCAATCACTCCTTTCTAAAACCACCATCGACTCACCTGCAGGTACATCTTCGTCTACTCATGACTCTCCACCTTCCCCACCTCAATCGTCATTATCTGTCTTCCACCCAACATCAGAGACTGAAGTATCCAATTTACTACAATCTCTGCCTAACAAGCAGTGCGAACTTGACCCTATACCTACCTCCTTACTGAAAGACTGTGCATCTATCCTTGTTCCCATAATTACCAAAATAATCAACATCTCCCTATCTACTGGGAATTTCCCCCTCCTCTTCAAACACTCTTTAGTCACTCCACTCCTCAAGAAACCATCCCTTGACCAAGAAAACCTTTCTAACTACCGACCTGTTTCCAACCTGTCATTCATCTCTAAACTAACTGAGCGCATAGTCCTGTCTCGGATAAATAACTACCTGACTTCAAACTCACTCCTTAACCCACACCAGTCTGGTTTTACCAAGCGACACTCAACCGAAACCCTTCTCACCTCCCTCTACAATAAACTTGTCTCTGCCATCTCTCATCAACAAATCTCCTGTCTCTGCCTTCTTGACATTTCTGCAGCCTTTGACACCATCGACCACAACATATTACTCCAAAGACTGTCTTCCTGGTTCGGTTTTACTGACACTGCTCTCCTCTGGATTCAGTCCTATCTGTCTTCCCGCTCTTTCTCCGTTAAAACATCCGAAACTTCATCCCAAGCATGTCCTCTCACCAGTGGTGTTCCGCAAGGTTCTGTTCTCGGGCCCCTATTGTTCATCCTTTACACTTATATCGTTATGTTACATAGAAGTCAACGAGTGCTTTCTAGTCCGTGTATATTGAGCGACTGAGCTGTGAAGCCCATCGCAGCTGCCTGTACGTGGGCGTCGCCGTCCTAAGTGTCAATCATTCTAGTCATCACGGCACACGCCCTTTTAAACAAAGAAATAAGCCTAAACTATGGGTAACTAAGTATACGTATATAATGTATTTAAATGTATCTGAATCTAACGAAGTTCAGCTGAAGCTGGAGCTACTTAATCTACGATAATGAAGTCCGGAAAGTCGCCTAAGTTCAGTTTCCGCTGAGCGTCTGTACGCCTTCTTCAGTCCATGTAGCGGGGTGGGGGCTTCACAACCCGACCCGAACGCGTGATTACTGGTTTTCGTTCGCCATCCTTGGGCCCTGGGCCTGGAGTAGGTGGGGGCGGTGGAGGGGGCGATGACAGGTGGTCGTTTCCTGCGGTGGTGCCGTCTGGCGGATCCGCGCTGTCGTCACCCAGAATGATGGGGGGTTCGGAACTGAATGCCACATGGCGTGACGTCCGCCTCCGCGTGGTTCCATCCTCAAAGCGAACAGCGTATGATCTGTGAGGCAGGACGTCAGCGATTTCCCCCCTCCTCCATTCCGGGCGGTCATCATATTTCACCCGGACTGTCTGGCCGACTGCGAGCGGAGGTCGGGGTTTTGCACTGCGATTGTAATAATGGGCCTGTCGGGCCTTGGCTTCTGATAAAGCTACATTAGCAGCGTGTGATGTTGCAGTATGGAGTAGCCGGTTAGCGACCGGAAGACTGGTGTTTGTCCTACGACCGAATAATAGTTGGACTGCGGACAATCCAAGCTGTTCAGAAGGCATATTCCTCCATTCTAATATAGCGAGTAAGGGATCGGAGTTGGCCTCTTTTGCTTTCGTCATTAGTCGCTTCGCTGTTTTTACCGCGTTTTCAGCTCGACCATTAGACTGTGGATACCGAGGCGAACTTGTAACGTGTTGGAACTCGTACTTGTCGGCAAATCGCTTGAATTCTTGGGAACCGAATGGACTGTTATCTGTCATGACTTCACTTGGTAGGCCATGCCTAGCGAAGTGCTGTCGAAGGCAGTACGTTATGTCCGCCACCTTTTTTGATGGCAGCCGATCGATTTCGAAGAAACCAGACAGATAGTCAACAGTAATAAGATAGTCCGTGTCAGAGAACGTGAAAATGTCCACCCCGACTTTTTGCCAAGGTCGACTAGGTGCAGGGTGGGAGAGCAACGGTTCCTTCTGAATGGACTGCTGATAACGGGCGCAGATGTCACAGGTATCGGACACTCTTTTGATGTCCCCCGCAAGGCCCGGCCAGAAGACCGTCTCTCTCGCCCGGCGTATGATCCCGTTGACCCCCGAGTGAGCACTGTGTAGTCGCTCTAAGATGTGGGGGCGCATGCGTGGGGGGATAATTACCCGATCGCCTTTGTAGGCGAGACCACAGCTGACAGTTAGTTCATCTGCGAAGGTATGATATGGTCGTAAATCTGGTGGCAGGTTGGTCGGTGTGTCTGGCCAGCCAATCGCGATTTGCTTCATTAACTTCCGGTACAGATCATCGTCTCTCGCTGCACTGATTAGCCGCGCCACAGTGTCTGCAGAAGCTATCATTTTCAGCTCCGACATCTGTTCCTCGTCAGCGCGCTCTAGGGAGGCTATTTCTTCGGTGAATTTCGTCACAGAAGTCTCACCCTCCGCAAATGCCCTCGACAGCGTGTCTGCTAAGATCAAATCACAGCCACGCTTGTAGATTAACTGATAAGAGTACCGCTGAAGTCTTAGCAGCATCCGCTGAAGGCGCTTTGGAGCAGAAGCCAGAGCCTTCTTGTCTATGGCGAGGAGGGGTTTATGATCTGTCTCGATTGTCACATGAATAGCATACACATACGTGTCAAACCTTTCCAAGGCAAACACGATTGCTAAGAGCTCCTTTTCAATCTGTGCGTAGCCCTGTTCTGTTGTGGTCATCGCCCTAGATGCGTACTCAATGACCTGTCCTCCTTGCATTAATACAGCGCCAAGCCCTGACTGCGAGGCGTCGGCTTGTATAGTGATCGGCTTTCCTGGCATGAAATATCTGAGGACCGGGGCCGACGCCAGCACGACCTTCAGGCGATTAAAAGCCTCATTATGCCTTATGTCAAAGAGAAATTCGTTGTCCGCAGCAAGTAATTCTCGTAGCGGGGATGTTATTTCGCTGAAATGTGGGCAGAAACGCGCTAAATAAGTTGCCATGCCCAATACGCGCTGTAGGGCTGCTTTATCTTTCGGAAGTGGCATCTGCTGTATAGCGCTGATCTTCCTTGTGTCAGGACGCAAGCCCTCATGCGTCAGTTCGTGCCCCATGAATGTGATAGCAGATCGATTCAGCTGAAATTTCTCCTTGTTTAGTTTCAGTCCCTGCGCACGACAGCGATCGAGCAGAGCAATTAAGTTTGCATCGTGGTCGCGTGTGGCCATCGCCACGGTGTCTCCGGATCCCGTGACTAAGATGTCGTCAGCAATGCAGAAGACGCCTTTCAACCCAGAGATTGCTGCATGTACTCTAGATTGCCATATTTCTGGGGCTGGGGAAACGCCAAAAGGCAAACGAAGCCATCGGTATCGTCCGTACGGGGTCTCAAAGGTCGTCAAAAGACTCGAACTGTCACTGAGTCGCAAATGCCAAAAAGCGTGTTTGATATCCACCGTGCTAAAAACTTTGACCCCGGCCAACTTGGGAAGAATGTCGTCAATGGTGGGCATGTAGTACGTGCATCTTTTGAGAGCTTTGTTGAGTGGCTTCGGGTCGATGCAGATTCGTAGGCCGCCGTTCGATTTTGTGACAACGAGAAGGGCTGAAACCCATGGCGTAGGCTCAGTGATTGGAGCAATGATGTTATCTGCTGTCAGCCGTTGCAGTTCCGTTTCTATTCGGTCTCGTACCGCCACCGGAAGTCGCCGTAGAGGCATCCGCACCGGGGGAACGAGGGGGTCAACTTCCAGGCAGACGTCCCCTTTAAGCAAGCCCAACGATCCGTCGAATAGATCGGCGTAGCGAGCGAACACATCCGCTTCTGTGATGTGATGCGATGCGTGTGGGTTTGAAGGTGACGATGCGCTGGCCTCCAGAAGTTCGCAGATGTTTTCGTCGACGACGCGCAGCAGGTCAAGCCGACGACAGGCATCGATGCCCAGAATAGGATGCTCGCGTTCGGTGATATAGAAGTCCACGTCGAACTCCACTTGCGTGAGCGGATGTCTGACGGTAGCCGTCAGCATACCGAGAGTTTTCAACTCTTGCCGGTTGAACATGCGAAGCGTGGCTCGAGGTGGACGTAGAATGTTTCCGCCGATTTGGGAATACACGTGCGCAGGCAAAAGATTACAAGAGGCTCCGCAATCTAGAAGGAATTTCACCTTCACTCCGTTGACGAAGACGTGGGAGTATATACGGCGGTTGTCTGCGTTGTCGAGCGCCAGTAGCCATTCGTCTGTTTCTTCAAGTTCGCGCACATCCGACGTCGCTCGCCTGGATCGGCACATGACGCCATAGTGATTTGGCTTGCCACATTTAGAACAGGTTTTTCCAAAGGCTGGACACGCATGCCTTGAAGGTTTATGCAATTGGCCACAATACTGACACTGTAATTCGGACTGTTTATTCGGATAGGCTTTGCGCATGTGTTGCATATCGTGGCTGTCAGGATTTCGCGGCTGCCGCGCGTGAGGAGTCGGAGAGCGACGACGGTGTTGGTGAGCCATGGTCTGAACGTCTTCAGGCGCCGTCATGGTCTTCAGCTGTCGCATCGTCGCCTCCGACGATCGACATATATCGACTGCTTGGGTCAGAGTCAGCTTGCGAGTCTGCAGCAGCTTCTTCCGTGTAGCGTCGTCACGGATGCCGAGGACAATCCGGTCACGGATGGTTGACTCCTCGGCTGATCCATACTCGCACGTTTTGATGAGTCGTCGCAGGTCGCCGAGAAAGGAATCGAATGTCTCACCTGGCTCCTGTTGTCTGCGATGTAGGACGTATCTCTCGTAAACTTCGTTTACTTCGCCAACGCAGTGCTGCTCGAACGCCTCGAGAAGCCTGACGGGGTCCTCCTTGTGTTCGTCTTCAGCGAAAACCATGGTTGTAAAAATCTCATAGGCATCGGACCCAATGCAGGCAAGGAATATGGCCGCCTGACAGTCGCTCGCCTCGCGGTCCAGTTTTGCCGCCTTGACATAATTGGTCCACTGCCCTTTGAATCGTTTCCAGTCGCTGGCTAAGTTCGAAACTCTTAACGGCGCTGGAAGAGGAATTTGAGGAGCGGCTGCCATGTTGTTGTCGACGATGTCGTGAATTAAATTTGCACTTTATTTTGTTTAACGGTTTGCTAAGTCTTTACTTCTGACACCATATATCGTTATGTTACATAGAAGTCAACGAGTGCTTTCTAGTCCGTGTATATTGAGCGACTGAGCTGTGAAGCCCATCGCAGCTGCCTGTACGTGGGCGTCGCCGTCCTAAGTGTCAATCATTCTAGTCATCACGGCACAACACTACTCCACTCAGCTCACTCATCAAAGCATCCTCGGTTGACCATCACCTATACGCTGATGACACCCAATTATTCATTTCATTCAGGGTTTAAAGTGGTGTGGGAACTGTGGGAACGGCGTTCCCACTGCTCTCGAAATTGTTTGCTTGCGTTCCCACTGCTCACCATGCAATGGAACCCTGATAACACATGCTCTCCAATAAAACTCTTCTTCAGCGTTCCCACTGCTCACCCAAACCACTTTAACCACCGATTTCATTCTCTCCAAGCAGCTTCTCCGACTCCATAGATCATCTTCTCCATGTATAGTTACCCAAATCTCTTCCTGGATGACATCAAATCTCCTATGCCTGAACCCCTCTAAAACTGAATTTATACTTATAGGCCTCCGTGAGCAACTTAAGAAAATCCCAGATCCATCTATTTCCATCAACCTTGACTCTGCACCTACCCACACATTCACTGCAAATTCTCCTGTCCGCAACCTTGGTGTGATTTTTGACCAAAACCTCAGCTTCGCCGATCACATCACCCATCTTTCTCGCTCTTGCTTCATGCATATCCGTGACCTCCGTAGAATCCGCCCTATGCTTGACTTCAAAACTGCATCCACCATAGCTACATCTATAGTTCACGCTAAATTAGACTACTGCAATTCTCTTTTCCTAAACATAGATATCACTCAAATAAACCACCTCCAAGCAATTCAGAATGCTCTAGCCCGTGCTGTCACCAAAACCCCCAAATACCATCACATCACTCCTGTCCTCGAATCACTCCACTGGCTCAAAATTCCTGAACGAATAGAATACAAACTCATCTCACTCACGTACAACACACTTCAAACCTCCCAGCCCTCCTATCTCCGTCAGTTGTTCACGATCCAGCCACTTCGTCCAACCCGCTCCTCCTCCTCCCTAACACTGCTCCGCCCTTCCGTCACCTCATCATTAAAATTTTCAAATCGCTCCATAGCCATAGGCCATAGCTGTTCCACCTCTTTGGAACAAACTTCCGCCAGCACTACGACAAATATCTGACCCATCCTACGAAGTCACCAAAACTCCACCTCTCGCTATCTCTCCACAGGTCTTTCACTCGAAACTGAAAACACTGCTTTTTGACAAATCCTATCCTGAATCCAACACTTCTCCCTGCCTACCTCGCCGTCTGAACACCAAACACCATCCACCTTAGCCGCCTGCCTGTCTGCCTGCCTGACTCTCTGGATTTTGACCCCTGCCTATCGATTTTGATTTTATTGAGCGCCTGTGAATAAGCTGGTTCCCGCGACTTCGCTTTTGTGGGCGCTGTAGAAGTTCCGAGTTTACGATTACGATTACGATTAATTAAATTATAAGTAGGCCTATTGTATTGTATTGTATTTGAACACTTGTTATAGCGCCTCTACCAGATTGCCTATTCAGAGGCGCTCCCGACTACTGCGCGGACGCTAAATCGGAGTTTCACGCCGAAGCGCATGAGCAATTGCGAGTGAAGGACTTGCCCAGGGTCCCTACGCGGCGGCTTTGAGGTGGATTCGAACCCGCAACCCTCCAGCTGCAAGGCACCGAACATACCCCTATACCGCCGCGCCCCAGTATATTGTGTTGTGTTGTATTGTACTCCACGTTTATATTGCGACCGAGCCACCCGCAGTAAATATCCTAGAAATTAATCTCTGATAAACCGACCGACCGGGAAGCGAACCCGGGCCGCCGGCGTGGAGAGCGGGCTACCAACCCACTCGGACACTCAGGATCTCTAAGTATTGTACGTATTAGGCCTACTCATTAATAGTCACTGTAGGCCCAATTGCGCAAAGTAATAGGCCTAATCTTGTAACCGACTTGGAACGTATAGCTGCCTATAGATTGATTTTGTTTTGTTTGAATGCCAAGGATTCTAGAGTGAAGTGACCTATAATTAACTGAAAGCCAATATATATATAGGCCTTTATAGGTCCTAGACTGAACGCCTATGAATAAAGACTTAATCGGGTCCTGCGACTTAGGGCCTATACTTTGTGGTCGCTGAAGAAATTTCGAGATTACGATATAGGGCCTACACTAAAAATCACATTAATTTTTGATATAGATGAATAATAATAATAATAATAATAATAACAATAACAATAATAATAATAATAATGACAATTTATATGGCGCCGTAACACGGCCATGCCGTTACAAGGGCGCGATGAATGCGAATATAAGGAGAGTCGTCACAATACGCATCATTATTTTGATCGGCGCTGAGAAATTTCGTGAATTCACATTTACATTACGTCAGGAAAATTGATGTAAGCTTATTAGGCTAACATTACCATCCCGCCATTTCCCAATCGAAGCAGCCACTTGCCTGCAACGATGACATCGCATTAAATGTCAGCAATTAGTGCAACTAATGTAAAATTAATAACGTAACACGATCCCAGTGATGTCGAAGTTGAAAGCAGCATCACGTAGGCTTCTTTGCGATAATGCACGTCACGTAGTTGCTTTTCATCCACCCGGCGCCGCCTTCTCAATACACACTAGGGAGGGATGTTGCGTAGTCTACATTTCCATGGCCATACGCACCTGAAGAATTTCCGGATAATACCCTGTAATAGTAAGCTATACCTAACTCGGCAGCAGATTAGAGAAAGAGTCGCCAGGAGAAGGAAGTGCATAAGCTATATAATGTGCTCTACGATGTGCTTTTAGTCAGCGACTGAGGGCCTTCATAGAGAACACAGGTTTAGCTTCTCGTGTCTGAAGAATCGAACACTTGCCCATGGAAAACGGTAAGAATGAGATGAATCTTTGATAATAGATGAACCTGTGAATAATTGCTGCAAAGAGGCCTACAATTCTATTGTAATATAGGCCTATAATATGATATCTCGCGTGTTAATATTACTCAACTGAGAGGCAATGAACGTTGAAATAGTAGCCTAGCCTATAGATAGCTTTAACTACAACATCGTGAGAACGTCTACAACGAGTAAAACAGTGTAAAACACACAAAGACTTAGTCGAGGACGATGTATCTTAAAGTCTGCCCCAGAGTAAGTACATTTTGTGGAGAGATACCAACTTGCGCGATGGTGTTCGTGCTATTACTACTGCAACACAGCCTGTCGTCTGCGATCGAAACTCAGAGCACACGATCGTTTTCACAAGTGAGATTAGGCGATCTTAATGTCGGCTACTTGTTCACCATCCACGAGATCTCATCGAAAACGAGGAAATGCGACGCATTAAGACTGAACAGTGTCGTCTGCTTTGAATCGGTTTCTATGGCCATCGAAGAGATCAACAGGAGAAGCGATCTTTTACCCAATACAACCCTCGGGTTTGTGGCCATGGAGGACTGCCATAGCGACATAACTGCTCTGGATATGTCAGTCGATATGATGATGCGCTACTCTTCAGCTCCACACAGGCGCCTCAGTAACATATCGAAGTCCTGCGAATCGCCGGACGCTGACCAGGACGTCGTGGGTGTCATAGGACCGACGACGAGTCGCGCTGCGGTCATGGTAGCGCCGTACTTCGGTGTATTCCAGATACCAACTCTGTCCCTCACTGCGACGAGCGATGAGCTGAGCGACAAGTCCCGCTACGAATACTTTTCCAGGATGATTCCTCCGGACCGTTTTCTCGAACACGTACTTCTCGAAATCGCTGGAAAGATGAGATGGACGTATCTGTCGCTCGTCTACTCCGAGGGATCGTATGGGGAAAACGCAGCAAGTCAGATCAATCGCCTGTTACGCACCAGTTTCAACAACATCTGTCTCGCTGTATCTGTGAAGATACCGTCGGATGCCACGGACGACGATTTCGAAAAGGCGGCGAAACAACTCACAGCGAACAATCACGCGAGAGTAGCGCTGTCGTTCTTCCAAGAGGAACATCAGAAACGGTTCTTCGACGCGGTACGGCGAAGCATCAGTCCCGATCGGAGAATCTTCTGGCTCGGCGGTGACCAATTCATCCTGTTCGAGAACGAACCATTCGCCGATGTCATCGAAGGCAGCATCTATGTGGACGCTCCATCAATTCTGGTTCCCGGTCTTGAACGTTACGTGAGAGCTCTCACTCCATGGCATGACAAGTGGTTTTCCGAGATGTGGGAGCAGATCTTTCAGTGTCGCCTGGAAGGCAGTGTGAATGAGAATGTATCCGGAGATAATGCTTCAATTTGCCATCACAACCAGTCACTTCCAAGTGAAATTCCGGAAGTCGATTGGAAATGGGCAGTGACAGCAAGAGCCTACGATGCCGCTTATACTTTCGCACATGCACTGGACAGTCTTATCAGGAATGAATGTCCGGAAGCGTTTAATGATAAGTCCAGGCTAAGAAAGTGTATTTCTGGTCAGAGGTTACTCCAGTACCTCAGGAACGTTTCTTTTGAAGGGGTCGCGGGTAAGATCAGATTCGACAGCGAGGGTAATTTGATCGGAGACTTGGTAATTAAGCAATACCAAAGAATATCAAACAATTGTTATAGTAACTGTTATGAAGCCATAACAATTGGAATATGGAACAGTTCAATTGACTTGGTCAGTTTCGACATGGATAAAATAAAGTGGACAGGTTTCAGCATCAACTCAACCGAAAATGGAACAGGTGTTCTGGAGTCTGTCTGCAGTAAGCCATGCCAGCAGAATGAATATGCCGTTCAGCAGGATAATAAATGCTGCTGGACTTGTGCCACATGTCGTTCGAACGAAGTCGTTGGCATAAACAGGACAGCTCCATGTGAACCATGTCCGAAGTTCTACTGGCCCAATGACACAGCAATGACATGCGTCAAAATTCTCCCAGATCAACTCCAATTCCATCGTTCCCTTTCACTAACCATGCTATGTCTGGCTATCATCGGATGTTCAATCAGTCTCGCGGTTTCGGTCGTATATTATATAAAGCGTAAACATCGGCTGATCAAAGCAACCAGCATCGAACTGAGTCTGATAATACTGACTGGAACCGTGTTGGCTAACGTCACCGTCATACTGTTAATTGCAGAACCGGGAGAGGAAATGTGCGTGGCCAGAAACATTGGCTTCCACGCAGCAATCAACATCATCTACGGTCCACTTCTCGTCAAGAACATTCGGACTTATCGCATCTTCAAATCAGCCGAGCGAAGCGTGAGAATGCCTACAGGTGTTGGAACCTTGTCGCAACTGACTTTCGTTCTTATGATAACTGCCATTCAGGTATACGGGATTTGACTACCACTCAGTTATAAAATGCATGTACCTTACTCATTATTACTTAAATATTATTGCGTTGTATCCTCAAAATGAGCCAGTGTAAATAGTAGGTGGCCCAGTTACTACATGTAGGCCCTAACATTGGTTAGAGCGTATAGGCTGCGTCTCATGCATCTCTGAGTTAGGCTAGAGAACGTTCGAATCGCGGGTCGATTGCCGATGCTGGCTTATTTCAGAGATTTAAAATCTGGGGCTAGCACATACGGTCCGTGCACGGGGACCTTAAATGGCGTGGCGCCTATTCACACGGGCAGCGGTGGTGAAGGATCTCACGGTCGATCAATTCACTGAAAATGAGCACAGTCGAAGCCATTATACCTATGGGAAAACGTGTACATTTACATTTAGGACAGGTCTATCATTAGGTAATACGATACGACACCTTATGGATGCAAAGAAGCAGGTCATTATACCAGTTATGTTCCAAAGAACGTTCATGCTGCAGTCACCATAGTGATACAAAACGCCAAGACGCATGAATTCAAAGAAAATTCTTAAAATTAATAGAAGACGTCAATTAGTTAGGTCTATAAAGACTGTAGAATTGAAGACTAGAAATTAATTAATGTAGCCTAGCTGTCGACCACGACATTTTTGTCGCAATCACTCGCCGATCGTTTAGAATTTAGATTACCTTTATTTTGCGAATCTTAATAGATCTGGGCCTCGCAAAGTCTACATACATCCGGCACAGCGGTACGTAGATTCTTCTATAAGATCACTAGACGTTCGTACCCGGCTTCGCACGGGTTATTTCTACTACCCCAATATATCGTTCCCGCTTGATTTGCATTGTTAGCCCCCCCCCCACTTTGGATGGCGTTCTTTGGCTGTTACAACCGGCTTCCTTCCCTTTGTAAATTTCTCGTCACGTACTACCGCATGGATGCGCCGCCGTGGTACTCGAACGTCATTTCTAATCGTAATCGTAATTTCGAGATTTCGAGAACGCCCACAAAACCGAAGTCGCGGGAACCAGCTTATTCACAGGCGCCTTATCAAAACAAAATCGATATGCAGAGGTCAAAATCCAGAGAGTCACGCAGGCAGGCAGACAGTCAGATGGCTAAGGTGGATGAAGGTTTAGAGCTTAAATGGTGAAGGAAGTGAGGGGAATCGGGATAGGATTTGTGAAAAAGAAGTTTTTTCAGTTTTGAGTGGAAGACCGGTGGAGAGATGGCAAGAGGTGAGGTTTTGGTGAGTTCGTGGGATGGATCGGATATTTGTCGTAGCACTGGTGGGAGTTTGTTTCAAAGAGGTGGTACAGCTATGGATATAGAGATTTGCAAATTTAAGTGATGAGGTGACGGGAGGGCGGAGCAGTGTGACTGTGGAAGATGAACGGGTTGAACGAAAAGGTTGGACCGTGAACAACTGACGGAGATAGGAGGGCTGGAAGGATTGAAGTGTGTCCGCTTGTGGAATAAAACGGTCATGTAATTTCGGGCGCAGGGAGTAGGGAAGCGGCTTTTTTGGAGGGGGAGTAGCCCATGGAGTACATGCCCCGGGTTTCCGAAGACCGCAGAGAAGAGGCGTGAGTCAGCAGTGTGGCAAAGATGTTCAAACGATGAACTGTCCTCTGGCAGGTACCGCAGACGAATAAGACGCCGCATCGCCGACTGAAGGCGGTTCTTTTCTTGTTCTCTGCAAACCCCCACCAAGCCGGAGCAGCATAGAGCATTCGGGCCACCGTTGTAGCACGAACCACGTCGTATAGCATAGGAAAGACCATGCGCCACGAGGATGCGCAAGGCATACAGCGATTGTCTGGCCTGACAACTTAATTATACGGGTGATGTGTGCCTCGAAACTCAAAGCTTCATTCATTGTAACGCCCAAGATGACCAATAGCGGGAAGAGAGATAGGACTGAATCCAGAGGAGAGCAGTGTCAGTAAAACCGAACCAGGTCGCCAGTCTTTGGAGTAATATGTTGTGGTCTAACGGGATTTAATGCCCATATCTCGGAATTCAAACGATGATATATCGAACTGCAAATAGTTGCGCTGACTCATAAATTCGCCGGAGAACGTTCTATGGAAATTTCATATCGCTAGTGTTTCATTCGCGGGTTTTTGTGGGACAGACAAATATATAGCCTACATATAAATATATAGACATTCAGAAATAAATTTTACATTTTCGTTTACAAAGAGGAAGTAGGCCTATGTGTCGTTAATTGCGACTTGTAGAATAAGCAAGTTTCTTATAGATATTCTTATAGAAATTTCTTAGCTCTATGACTACTCTCAAGCTAAGCCCATGCAGGTCGCCAGATAATTAACAAATTGGTTGTTATTTACAAAAGTTGTTTCATTCTCGTTAAGATGGTTCTTGTGACGCTAACCGAGCTCCTGGATCATTCATCGGTTGCTCTGAACATGCCGACACCATACGAAAAGTACGTTGAGATCTACTGCCACAAATCCAGCATGATCTTCCTCGTGCCTCTCAGCTACAACATCGCCCTGATGGCCGTCTGTACCGTTCTAGGATTCATCACTCGTAAGCTGCCGGAGAACTTCAATGAATCCGCCTACATCTTCGTTTCCGTATCAACAACACTGTTCGCCTGGACCGTCTTCATCCCTGCTTACTTCACGCAGACGAACTTCTATCTTCAGCCGGCCATACTTGGCTTTTGTCTAATCCTCAATGCCTTCGTTACACTCACCTGTCTGTTCCTTCGGGTCGTCTATGCAGTGTTTTTCATGGCTCCCAAAACGGATGTAACTCGATCAAAATAGCCAGCTGCAGCACAAGAAAATTATCAATCAATTTAGCCACTGTAGAACACCATAATCGTCATTCTATATAATTATGACTTCTAGCTATGACATTAGCTATTTTTATGTTTGTAACAAGTTGAGCCTGTGACAGCTTGGAATCATGATTAAAGAAATATTGATTGACTGATTGACTGACACCAAAGTAACAATAAAATCATAATTGTTGTTATGCCAACTATTGTAGCCTTGGCCTCCGTAGGCGCTGCTAGCTGTGGGGGGACCCGGGAAGGAAAGGAATGCCATGTACTTCTTGGTACGAAAACCGGTTTCAGGAACTAAAACAATAGGTGGATCAGTGGAAGCAACGTGACTGTGACCATGGGCGCAACCACGGTCCAGAAGTTGGGGGACCTACTAGAATGTCTGAGTGGGGGGATTTGCGAGCGCCGAAGGCGCGAAGCTGATTGCCGAAGGCAAGAAGCCCCTAACGACTAGGGGTATGGGGAGCGTCGTAAGCTCCCCTATCGGGGTCTGGGGCGGAGCCCCAGAAGCCAACGCAATTTTGAGCATATGATGCCAAATGGAGTACATTTTGGGCATTAATTTAGCCTACCTCAAATTTTTTTCATCGATGATTTCGATATAAAAGTACCTAAAGCATCTAGATTTGTGGAAAATGTGACTTTATTATTATGAATAAACTGCATGGACGTGACAACGGTTTAAGAGAATTGAACGGAAAAGAGTAGAATAAGCTCTAGAACAGTGTTTGTCAAAACTAGGAAAATCGCCAGGGAGGAAGCCTGAACGGGTCAATTTTCTCAGAATACCGTTAAGGCGTTTATGTTCCCTTTCAGTGGCAAATCCCACCAAACAGAGGAGGCATAGGCCTAAATTTAAGTAGCCGTGCGAGGGTAGTAGCTCTAACAACGTCAAAGAGACGTTGACCGTGGGCGACCAAAACACGTAGCGCGAACATGGATTTTCGGGCTTTGCAGCATATTTTGTCGATGTGTGCCCCAAAGCCAATCCCATCAGAGATGGTGACACCCAAAATAACCATCTCCTGGACCCGCTCGATGCCAGGGATGAGAGGAGGGAGGGCAATCGGTTTGGACCTCGGTCGTTCGACGGTTCGACAACCATTTCTCTGGTCTTAGCATGGTTTAATTTAAGATTGCTAATGGATGCCCAGTTAGAGATATGGTCAAGTTCAGAAAGAGTGCTGTCAATGCAGGAAGCAGGGACCAGCAAGTAGCTATCGTCAGCATATTTAGTGCGCCGATTTTCACTGTATTTAGATTTAAGGCTAGACATTGCTATGACAAAATCAGTAGGTCCAAGGCCACAGCCACAAATCCTATCCCGATTCCTTCTCCTCCCTTCACCTCCCTCGCCATTTCAACTCTAAGCATCATCCACCTTAGCCGTCTGACTGCCTGCCTGACTCTATGGATTTTGACCCCCTGTCTATCGATTCTGTTTTGGTTAAGCGCCTGTGAATAAGCTGGTTCCCACGACTTCGCTTTTGTGGGCGCTGTAGAAATATCGAGTTTACGATTACAATTACTATTACGATTACTTGTACTATACTGGCATTAATGGTACAGAGGGGAGAGATCGCGGAAGGCAAGAAGCTCCTAACGACTATAGTGTTTATAGGGGAGCGTCGTAAGTTCTCCAATCGGGGTCTCGGAGCCCCAGAAGCTGACACAATTTTGAGCATTTTATACCAAATGGAGTGCATTTTGGGCTCTTGTTTACCTCACAATTTTCAAAAGTTGGGGGAACGGTCTCAAGCTGTTCGAAAGTTGGGGGGGACGCGTCCCACGGGTCCCATAGGGTGGTTGCGCCTATGGGCTCTGCGCTCCTCGGTCAACCGAGAGCTTCTTGTCCCCTGGGCCCATTCATCTCTCAGGCAGCGCCGAGCCTTCTCGATCATTGAGCCCTCCACCTGGAATAGGCTCCCACTCGAACTGCGCTTGATGCCCCGCGCCAATATGCCTGCGCAAATTGTACGCTTCGATGTAGTTGCAACTAAGAGGGTTAAAACCAGCAGAAGAACGGTACCGCTCAATTCCTGGTCAAAAAGCACGAAAAGGCCCAACGGTGGGTAAAAATTTAAAGCACTCCCATTGCTTAAGTTCCTCTTGTTTTGCTCCAAGACAACAGCTGTTCTCCTATCCAACTCTGCTTGCTATACTCGCTTAAACAATTCCCTTTTCTTCACACTCCCCCCCAAGTTCTTCGCAACCCTCGAAAGACGCCATAATTATAGCGTCCTGGAAATTAATCACAAATCGACTGCAAATAGTAAATAGCATCACGAAACAATCCGTGCGCGAGTTTATAATTATATGGCTTCCGTCTGAGTCTGTATTGGTCTCTGTCTCCGTTCGTCTCTGTCTCTGTCTGTGGTATGTCTCTATAGTATGTCTCTGTCTCTGTCTGTCTGTCTGTCTCTGTCTGTCTGTCTCTCTTTCTCTCTCCATCTCACTCTCCTTCTCTCTCTCTCTCTCTCTCTTTCCCTACCTCCCTCCCTCTGTCTCTCTCTGTCTCTTCCTCTCTGTATCTTCCTCTGTCTCTCTGTCTCTATCTCTGTCTCTGCCTCTGCCTCTCCCTTCCCTCCCTCCCTCCCTCCAGTCCCTCCCTCCCTCCCTCCCTCCCACCCTCCCTCTCTCCCTCCCTCTGTCTTTCCCTCCCTGCCTGTCTGTCTGTGTGTGTGTGTTTCTGTCTGTCTTTCTATTTGTCTGTCGGTCTGTCTGTCTCTCTCTCTCTTAGATAGATAGAGAAAGACTGCATGTTGGAGACACGCCCGAAGCAGTTACTGTGTATAGACCGTGATTCCGTGACCAAGACTCTTGGATTTCACAATAGTACCACTGTTTATTACATCTACAGGGTCTACTTTCGTTACTGTTGCATGTTTAAAACTGTTTATTATAATTACCGGGTATATGATCCTATGTTATGTTCTCGTTTTTATGTTTTACACTGTATACAATCTAATATTTTATTTAGTACGTTAAAAATTGTAATTCCGGTTATCATACTGCAGCCTGGTAAATAATCACTTGTGGACTGGTATAGTTTGGGTAGCACTGCTACAGAAGCAACTTGGTAATGATCATGGTATATGAACTATCGTAATTACAATTACCTTACCAAATTCATTAACAATCACACTAATACCCTGCCATGCTAACGACTCTGGCATACCTTGATGACATCATCACTACCCGTGTATCCAAGACGACGCATTGCAGAGCAGAGTTCCTGCAGCGTCAGAGATCCACTCTTGTCTTTATCCGCCTCATGAAACAACTGCTCAAGGTCACTCTTAGATGCCATGACAAAAGACAGGATCTACCCTAACACATTAAACACTTTGAAATTTTATCATTTGATAAATCAAACAAATAAATTGCTATAATACAATCAGCATTTACAATTTATCATTTCACACCTACAGGATTTACTTTACAATGCTATGCATTTAATTATATTTAAATTTTTTTAGGCTAGCGTTGAAAGTGCCTTTGATTATTTTTCTTGAAGCGATGTCAAATAAATTACAAATTATAATTACAAATTATGCCATCATTTCAATGGAATGAGATTTACTTTTACAAATGAAATTTTATAAATTTATTATTTTGATAAGGTTAAATCTTCTGCGGCGGAAGATACCGCCACAATATAAAAGAAAATTTTACTTCTGAGGCCGTAACCTATTGCGCATCCGCTGCACATGCAACTTGAAAACTTCGTAAAATGGTTGAATTGTGGATAGGGCAAACCTTTCGCCGAGGATTTATCGTTGTTAAAAATGCGTTACTTCCTATAAATTGGCGTCGTGAGTGTCGGTTATGGTCAGGTTAGGCGCTGCAATGGTCGGGTTAGGGTCAGGGTTACAGTCGTTTCTAGATAAAATGTTAAACAAATTTCTGCCGCAGAATAATTTTTCGCGGGATGCCGTGGCGGCATTCTCCGCCGCAGAAGTAAGTTTTCGCGGGTTGCGTGGCGGCACTTTCCACCGCAGAAGCACCATGCTTTTGATAATGCCAGGATTTGCTCTTTAAATTGTTTCGTAAATACAAGAATCTCTGTTATACACACATTCCGTTCCAGTTCACAAATCTCCCAATCTCCATCACTTCCAACCACAAATCACATCAATGATATTGGTAACAACTTACGAATTATGCCAGGCCTGCCATGTATCTCAGCATAATACATTTATTATGTCAGAGGACATTGAACATGTCCTTCACACATATTCATGAATATTTAACATTTATAATAATTATCTACGTTTAAAACCTCTGAGCGTATCTCAACCAGGTACGAATTTGATCAAATTCTAGTCATAGGGTAGTCTGGACTTTACTGTGATTTCCTCGACTTAGTTTTTTGGCGTTGAAAATCACGAAAATAATGCAGTTTACGAATTCTGACCTGACACTAAAACTGATGCAAAACTGATTATATTGTGTAAATTATTTACACAATAATTATATGGTACATAAGCCGTTCCCCCCTACCCCCGCTGCGTTTGCGTGGCGCTGAGATTGATTATTGGAGATTTACATTACATTAATTTTACATTACCATAATGAGTCTAATGACCCAAGCCTCTGCAAGGGATCGATAAACAACACTTGAGCATCCTCTGTAAAACACGCATAACATCAGCCATGCCGTATATATAATTTAAATTAACTATTCCGACATGGAATTAAAAAAAACAACGAACCTTTTCACAGATGAACGATAAAAATCAGCAAATTAATCAGCAGTCACAACCAACGACCAACCCAGCGTCCTCTGCTACTAAACGATGGCTGCCAGAAACCTCATTAATATTAATGTTTCATGAATATTAATATTGACTATATTGACGTTAACATGAATATTAATTTTCGCCACTGGGTTTAGCAGAGCTCTTTTATGCCGGTGAGTCATGGACAATTAAAACGACTGACAGACAAAATTTGACCTCAGCGGAGAAAAGGGACCACTAGTCTTGTCGGTTCCAACTTTCTAGATAAGCCTAAAAATGGCTTTTTCGTAAAATCATGAATATTGACTTTTGCGTTTGATTAATGCATCTGCTGCAGCTCAGACAATTATTGCTGTGTGACTATTTCTGTAGGTCTACTCTAAGTAAGTAAGTAAGTAAGTAAGTAAGTAAGTAAGTAAGTAAGTAAGTAAGTAAGTAGCCTTTATTTGCATCTGACAAGCGCACATGTATGTGATCGTTATATCTGGGACTATTATTACTGACTATTTGGGCTTGCATGTGGAATGGACGAATATAGAAAATGAAATATGATAGTGAGATTTAGGCCTATGGATGAGAATGGGCGACGAGGAAGACCAGACGGATATCAAGAATTAGTGCAAACAAGATCTGCACAGGTTCAGAATAGCAGCGCAGGATCGGGGATTGACAGTGGAAACAAGTGATAATAAATACTATGGTGCCTATGAATCATGATGCTGCTGATGCTGGTGCTGATGATGACCAAAGGATAGTGTAGGCCTATAGGCCTACTCAGAAATAGGTCCGAGTCCGGTTGCCAGAGCTGAACTCTTCCCATAATTCACCGGTGTTTCACATGTAAACGCAACAAGGCAGCGATTTTGGTACGCGGCCGAAAATAAGATGGCGGCTAGCGTGGACCTGGAGTTTCCAGTCGACGGAATTCTCCCAAAGAAAGAAACTGGAGCTTGGTCGTTCCGCAATAAATACCCGGACTATGACGGCCGAGGGGTGACGATCGCCGTGCTCGACACTGGAGTCGATCCGGGAGCGCCAGGTTTACAGGTAGACGCCATTTATCGTCTACACCTTCCTTCATGCTTGAAACCGTCATGACCTGGCAGTATTGAAACGGTTTTCGGCTGTTTTTGCCTCAAACATAACCTACTGGTTATCTAACAGAATAATTTGCGTCGATCTCCGTAGTTAGAATTTGGTTTCTTCTAATTAAACGGTGTTAAGGGTGTTTGTACATTACGCAGTAAGCTTACATGGTGGCACTACTTCTGGGTTTACGTAATCGTATTTCTTATTTCCGGATTCCTTCAGCGCCCTAGTTGCGGGAAATTATTGGCAAGTTGCCAGTCAAAAAATGGATAAGGCAAATACAGTGAGGTTTATCGAGATTCAAAGGCAAGCTTCCAGATAGACAGGCGGTGGGTGGTGTTGGAAATAGGGGAGGTGAGAAACACAAGAGAAGAGAATCAGGAAACGCGATGATAGGTGTAACAATCAGTGGCGTAACGAAGGGGCAGCACCAGAGGGGCGCAAAATTAGCTGTCAGTGGTACACAGGCGCAGTCATCAACCCTTGCCCCCAGGTGCTGAAACCCCTTCGTTACGCCACTGGTAACAATGGTCCATTTATAATGCCTTAACAGGCAGTTATAAAATTCTTCAAAGTAGCCTGCTTGCATACATTCTTTGGGTAGATATATATACAGAGAAAGGTAAATCCTGTCCGGGCCATTGTGTCGAAATCCTTTTGAAACAGACTTCATAGTTATATGTACTGTGCTGCCCGATGCAACTCAAATCATATTTTCTTCCTAACTTAGTTGCATGTATTAGACAGTTGCTCTATTTTCTGTATACTGTGCCTTTTCGTTGTCTTTTCATGTGACTGTTTCGTTGTTTTGTTTTAGGTAACATCAGAGGGAAAGCCAAAAATCGTAGACATTGTTGATGTTACTGGATCAGGAGATGTGGACACGTCAACTGTGGTTGAGGCTGTGAATGGCGAAATAACTGGTTTAACTGGCCGAAAACTCCGGGTATTTTGCACTTTACGGTTTTGGGTAATTTGTGTAGAGCCACATAGAGAAAAATTCTTCTCAAAGACTGTTTTCTTTATGTTATTTGTTGTTGATGCACATTTATTTGTGTATCAAACGCTTAATACAGCACCTGTTAAGTACCTAGTTGTATGCATAACTGTCTAACTCGTCGGAACATGTGTAACAAATGCGAGCAGGGAAGGCACTAAGGACGTATGGCACCTGCATATCTCCATAGGCAACTGATACTCAATGTTGTTGCTCTGTTGATCTTACTGTGTGTTATTAAGATAATGTTGCTATAGAAGTTTTCAGAATAATGAAACTGGCATGGCAACGAATATAAGCTCAATCACAGCTGTGCTATAGAAGTTTCAAGATTAGATTAGTTATTTAGTTTCTAAAGTTAGTATGTCAGTGTGACATAAGTTATTATGGTTATTACAATAATTAAGTGCCACTCTATAATAACCAAGCATCAATCGATGGTGCTGAGCAAGTGTGAAGGACTTGTCAAAAGTCCCTACAGAATGTCTGAGGGAAGGCTCAAACCCATACTCTTCGCATTACGAGGCAAGCGCTCTACCCCATCAGTTAACCAGTCTAATAATAGTGCTGTAGTAGTTTCCGAATTGGGTTAGAATAGATAATTAAATTTCTGTGTGTGTTTCAATTTCCTCATAGATACCAGACGCATGGGAGAATCCGACCGGTCACTATCATATCGGAATCAAGAACGGTTACGGACTGTTTCCGAAAATCTTGAAGGAGCGTCTGTCGAAAGAGCGCAAAGAGAAAGACTGGGATCCAAATCACCGGCAGAAGCTGACGGAAGCGATACGCGAATTGGACGAATTCGATGCCCACCACTCAGACTTATCTCAGGTCAGCAACAAAGAGACATACCGAAATGGGGCACGACAGTCAACTGGTTAGGGTGCTACCATCAGTGTCAACTGATGTTGGGGCATGGCCTATATAAATCCAAATCTTACACTGGCACTATAGGAGTTTAGACTAGTTTGTGAATCTCTCACCGTGTGTACTGCACTATTGTTCGGACACTATAAGTCGTTCCTTTGTAAAAGGCGATGTCACAAAAGTGACAATTTTTTTGTAAAATCAATATGTAGGTCACAGTGGCAGATATACACAAATGGTCATACATACATCCATACTTACAGACTAACAAACATACATGTATATGAACATAACTTATGTATATGAAGATTTATATACACATGCATACATACCAATGGTCATAGCAATCAAACCAATCCATGCTGAACCCTGATGTATCAAGAAAACCATTTGGTAGCCGAATATAAAAGAGTATACATGTGATAATCTTCTGTTTTGAACTGGTAGGAGGAGAAATGGCAGAGGGAGGACTTGGCAGCCAAACTGGAGATACTCCAGACGCTGGATAAGAAGTTCGTCGAATGTGGTCCGGTCTTCGACTGCGTTGTCTTCCACGATGGACAAACTTGGCAGTAAGTTCATTCTCCAGTCTGTTATGAATATGAAAATATTAGTGCATTTTTCATGCCTAGCCTTTTAATTTTTATTATTATATGTGTTTTAGTACAATTAAGTGCACTGCAAATGCACTGTGTGATTAACTCATTCATTTGTTCCAAGCATTTTAGCACCTCTCCAAGATAACTACTTAGAGGCACTCCTAGTCCCAGCTCCAGTGGAAAAGAACAGTTTTAAAGTGTTTAGCAAAACACAGTACTTATCAAATAGCATAGGTTTCAAGTGGTTCAGAAGACATTTATTCTGTATTAGAACCATCGCTTTATTATCTAATTAAATGATTAATTAGTCAAAGGTTGAGCTTGATAATTGAATGCTTCAAAGCATTAAAAATTACTCTTGGCAGTCCTTCCCTATGTCAGAGCATTACAAGTAGCTGCCATTTCAGATGTTGTTTCTAATATCCAGACTCAAGAAATTTTCTTAAAGCCCAAGGGATCATGCTTGGCAAAAAAAAATTCCCATAGACAAGAATAACTTCTTGCTGACAGTGAGATTAGCAGATTGTTATTCGTTCTTGGCTTTCGACCAGACTCGCCATGCAATATGACTTGCACAATGATTTTGCTTAGTAGCGACCATCAACTTATGCGTTGAGCCTTTGTACAGTGGCACTATAAGTGTTGTTAAATTATTATTTTGCTAGATGATTTCTCATCCTACAACGGTTTAAAAGAATTTGAAAATGTCAAGAGATGCATCATCACGTGATATGTGATTGATGTCAGTCCTCCCTCACTCCCTCCATCCCTCACACCCGACGTAGTTCCCTCCCTCCGTTCCTACCTCCAACCGCCCAGCCCTCCCTCCCTACCTCCAACACTAGGTCATACGTCGAACTTGCGTAACAGATAGACAGACCTTTCTCTTCTATTATATAATTATGAATTGTTGGTATTATTATTATTATTATCGTAGGTGGATTTGGTTGTTTAAATTTGTATGGGTTACTTTTTCAACATGTATTTTTGCTAATTTTGTTACAGGGTGTGTGTTGACATAACGGAGTCGGGTGATCTGTCTCAAAGCCCTTTGCTGACAACGTACAGGGAAAATAGAAGCTATGGAACGATCAATTCTGGTCAGCATTGCACTGCTTACTTGCACCAATGACAAATGATTCTGACATGGAATTCTGAATGACCTGTGATTGCAGATGACTGCAGTTCTAAATGGCCAATGTCATGTGTTTTCAGTTGTTGGGCCATCTATGAGTGCAATGTTTACTACTTGATTAATATTCACTTATGCCCATGCATATCTACATAAGTACATACATACAATGTCATACATGCATCTATGCCTACACTGATAAGAAAGGTATGTTGGGTTTGCCTCTCCAGGAACATATATATATACCGGTATGCAATGCATCTGTGATAGGATTGGATTTAAATGTTAAAGCACACAAGTTGTTTGTAGTTTAAGTTTTCCTTCCTAAGCTGTTTTGTTTATGTTGCAGATAATTAAGGCAACTGGACTGCTCTAAATGACAAATGACATTTAACATCGTTTAGCCTTGCACAGTGACTATCTCCAAGTTTTATTTTTATGAAGTACTACAAAATCTATTTCTACAGTTTTGTCGATCGGAAGATCAGATGGTGAGAAAGCCCTCGCTTTCCTCTTGCATTGGCCACTCTTTGGGGATAATTGAAGGGTTTGCCTTTTGTCTAATATGGAGAAGTTGTATTATTGTTTAATAGCAATGATGAACTACGTCGTGAATGTACATCAAGACGGAAATCTTCTCGAGATTGTCACCAATTCAGGTAAGTCCTATCTAATCATAATAACCAATTCAGGTAAGTCCTATCTAATCACCAATTCAGGCAAGTCCTGCCCTGCTGGTGTAATTTCTTAGAAAATATCTTCCCCAGCCACATGTCAGGAGAGCATGAGGTAGGCGATTAACTGATTCAATATAATCTAATACCTCCTCTGATGAATCTTCCGTCTGGGTTGTCTCTCTTGATGTTTCGATTTCTGCTTTACCTTAAAATGAAAAGTCATTGGGGCGGCTAATTGACAGGTGTCAGTCAAAGCAGAATCGGAATGACATGTGTGGAATTGATGAGGCAGGTTATCCATCTGGTGATTGATCCCATTGTTTTTGATCGTAGGAGCACATGGGACTCACGTGGCTTGCATAGCGGCTGGGTACTTCAAGGACGAAACGGAGAAGAGTGGAATTGCTCCAGGAGCTCAGATCGTCTCCATCAAAATCGGAGACAACCGCCTCGATTCCATGGAAACTGGAACTGCTCTCGTCCGCGCCGTAAGTTCAATTACAGCCGAAGATAATGTAATTTTACGCCCAACCAGTAAATCGTACAGCCGAGCTTTCTGAGGTATCTGCTGAGCCCAGGTGAAAGAGAACAGTTTGCAATCATTTCAAGCACAAGACTCTTTGCTGTTAGATAGTCCTGTTGAGGAGTCCTTTAAATTACCTATTTTAATGACCTATTTAAATAAATATTAGGTATACTACATGACAAACACATGTACAAATTGCGTACATGAATGCATATTTACATAAATATGTACATAATATAATTTTGTAATATTCATTCACACATAAATGCATTGAAAAATAAGTATACAACGTTATACATATGTACATCCATACATATCTACATAATGCATACACACACTCATACATACCGTAGTATGTAAATACATGGATGCATCTATGGATTGAAATGTTGAAGAGCATAGTATTTTGTAACTTTAACTGACTATTCTTAAGTTGTTTTGTTTTCATTATAGATAATTAAGGCAATTGAACTGCACTGTGATGTTCTGAACTACAGTTATGGAGAGGCCTGTCACTGGCCAAATGCAGGGTTAGTTCTGCTTTTCTCAACTGTTGGAACTTGGGTTTTGTCAATGATTTCTTTTATCTATTGTTTTATTTAATCGCTGTAAGACATGTATGTTTCATATGCAAGGTCAGTAAAATCTGAATCTAGGGCATGAGAAAAGCATGCTAAATTGCTAAATCAAGTTATTAAATCAAATCAAATTGTTACATTAAATCTTTAAATTGAGATGACTGAGGATGCACCTGTTCACACTGTCAAACAGGTATGAAACAATTGAGTGGTTTCCATTTGTAACCAGACTTAGAGCATAGCATCTTGGCATGTAATTGTAATGTGATCTTACATTTATAAAGCACAATTTCAAGAAAAACTCATAAGTGGCGCTCCCAACCCGAAACTACTGTCTCTGGTCTATATGTTAGCAGTGATTTCTGATTGGATTTTTGCAGGCGCATCTGTGACGTAATAACCGATGCGGTCCACAAACATGGGATAATATTTGTGTCAAGTGCAGGCAACAATGGTCCAGCGCTGTCAACGGTTGGTGCTCCCGGTGGAACGACAACTAGCATTATTGGTATTATTATTATTATTCGTATTGTTATTATTGACAAAACTCTACCTGTGCAAAGTAGTACAGCAATTAGTCAGTTGCCCAGTGAAGAACAGTTAGACATCAGGATGTTTGAAAAGCTAGTGGGAAATAGTAGACATTTGCTGGTCGTTCCGTAGGATGGACCTACTTCATGAAACTGTCTTTCAAAGCCAAAGCTTAATGTCTTAACTGTCTTTCAGAGCCAAAGCTTAAAGTCTTAACTGTCTTTCAGAGCCATAGCTGAATGTTCTGCAAGCAACTGTAAGTGAAATCCATTACTTGAAAGACTACTTCATCTGAAAAACTTCTAGAGTTAAAACCCTTCCCTTGACACCTTAATGAACTGAGCAAATCCATGGCAGCCAAGACTTTTAGGGCTGTGATTCTAGAATGATGTATATACTAACAATAAGTAAAGTGAAATTGCAGCTCATTTCTTTTTAACATCTCTTGTGACTACTGAATATTGTAATTAATGTACTGTATACTCTTCCAGCTTCAGTTTTGTAATGGCTTTATGTAGTTTGTCAGTTTTGTCATTACTATTATTTTTATTGTTCTTCCTATTGTTCAGATGACCAGGTACACATGTAAAGGTGTATAGACGTATGTTGAATTGGGTTAATGTTGTAGGGGTTGGTGCTTATATCTCCCCAACTATGATGGCTGCTGGTTATGCCCTCAAGGATAAACTCCCTGGAATGCACTACACGTGGTCGTCACGTGGACCCAGGTAAGCTAACGAAAAATAGCGGGATCTGTCTATCTATATCTCCACGTTACAGGTGGAACACTGCAGCCGAAAGGCTACTGTACAGTAGCCGATAACAACTACATTACTACAAGAATATAGTTTAAAATAATTATGATATTAGGTATTGGCTTGTGACCTGCTAGGCAATTAAAAAGCATAATTAGCTGATGATAACATGAAAGAAACTTTTATAGTTAGAATGCTTTATTTATATACTATTGATTGCTTATTATTTCTGATGTATGTACACTGGAATGCGGATTGCAGCTGGTTCAATAAAGAATATACTTACTTACTTTTAAGTACTGCAGTAGAATGTGTATATGAAAGCATTCTGTGATTTGCTGTGCTGATTTCTTGTGTTGATGGCTTGTGAATTTCTGTGACCAGCCAAGACGGTTCCCTTGGAATCTGCATCAGTGCGCCTGGTGCTGCGATCGCATCCGTTCCAAACTGGACGTTACGAGGTTCACAGCTGATGAACGGAACAAGCATGAGCTCACCCAATGCCTGTGGTGGAATTGGTAAGACAACTATATGCCTGATTGTGTCTCAGATATGTCTTGGAGTTTTGCTGCATGGAGAATCTTTTATTATTTTCAACACAAGGCATTATGTCTGGAATTAGATGTTGGAAAGACTTTAAAGCTGGAATGGATTGTATTTGTATTTGTTATATAGTAATTTATGTAGCACCAAGAAAAAACAATCAGAGGTGTTTCTGCACTGGCATGTGTGATGTTGAATGCTGTTAAGAACAAAAATTTCACCAGTAAGCAAGACAATGCAGAGAAAACTGAAAGAGTTGCTAAAGAAACATACGAGAGCTAAATAAATTTCCGATTACCCTTACAGTGCTGCACAGTTTATGTTTAAATGAAGTTGTGTGTTAGATGAGCTGTTTAAGGAACTGCAAACCAAGAACTTGGTTTTAGTTATTATGATGTTCGTGTTTGTTCGTTGCTAGCTCTGATACTGAGTGGTTTGAAACTCAGTGAAGTATTGTATTCGCCGTTTTCGGTGAGAAGAGCGCTTGAAAACACTGCCAAAAAGATAGAAAATGTCGAAATCTTTGCTCAAGGTCATGGTATGCTTCAGGTAAGTAATAGAACTTGGATTGAGGTTGGGTGGTTAATGTAAATTTTATAATATTGAGCTTATTTCAATGCCATAAAGCTAAGTCATGTTGACAAGTCTATTTACAGGGGATAGGCAGAACTGAAATCAGCAACAGTCAGCAGGGTCAGTGTGGGAGGATCTTTTCTAGGTCTTTAGAAGGAGGACAATATCAAATGCAGTTTTATTGTATTACTGAATTAGTTATCGTAAATGCATATTTATGTAGCGCCTACACTCAGTATGTAAGAACTCCGCAGAGACTCCAGATGATGCAACCTCTACATATCCATTGTGCCACTTGAACCTGTATATTATGTTATGTGGACATAATTAGTCTTACAGTATAGTCTTCAGCCATTTTTGAAATAGTGGTCTGCCTGATTATTACCTTGCCTTACCTTTGTGTATTTTGTTCTCTTACTTTGGATTTGTTTTCGATGCATTTAGGTGGATAAAGCATTCGAATTTCTGCTGAAATATGCAGATGTTGCTGAGAAAAATGTTCAGTTTGTGGTCCACTGTGGTGATCGAGGACGTGGTATTTATCTGCGAGAGAAGTGGGATGTACAGCGACAGTCGGACCATACGATATCTGTTGAACCTCAGTATCTCGATTATTGCACAGGTATCCAATAGTTTGTTTGTATATACAGTTGTACCTGTATGGCTGGCTACTCACATGCATATGCCAGGGCTGAGTAAAGTTGCTAATTATAGTATTCTTGCTAATTTATATTCTACACGTGGGCATTACAGAGATTTAGCTTAACGGGTAATTCCTTGTATGCTAAGGCTGAGAAACATGAAGTCGTTAGCATATTCATATGTATGACTGCTTCTTCGGCTGACTTAACACTTTAGCGACAAGAGTATACTAAAAGCGACTTGGCAACTAATGAGGCTTATCGTTAAAGTGTAAGGGACTGCTCTTCTTCTTTCACAATATAGGAATTAGTCTTTGGATATGTTACTTAGCCTTAACCATCAAAATGGTTTCTGGTTGTAGATCAAGCTGATAAGATCTCTTTTTCCATGCGAATTGCTCTCACGTGTGATGCTTCCTGGGTCCGCTGTCCCGCCCATCTAGAACTCATGAACATGCAGAGACAGTTTTCCATTAAGCTCGACCCAACATCACTGCAGACCGGAGTGCACAGCACTGAGGTTGGCTGATACAAGTCTTTCTTCCTCTACATCTCTAGAACTGTGTCTGTGTGTGTGTGACTGCATGTGTGTTGTTTTTTATGTGTGCGTGTACATACATGAATAAATAATGCCTTCTGTTGTATTTTGCAATCCCCTGGAACAGTATTGCATTGCAGCTGTACAACGCTGTTGTGTGATACTCGAATATCTTGATACATTCTGTATGTGTGTTTATGTAGGTATGTATGTATGTATGTTTAGATGCCTGTGCATATATGTGTATACGGTGTTTACATACTGATAATACCTTATGACTGGACTACCTAACCCTACCTGAACTTACTTTAACTTAACTAGCCTTACCTTAACCTACCTAACCATACCTTAACTTACCTAACTCTACTTTAACTTTAACTTACCTAGCCTTACCTTAATTTACTTTTGCCGAACAGATGTCTTAGTTGCTTTCTATAACTTACAGTGGTGGTTTGTTGTTACCAGATATGTGCGTTCGACATAGCCTGTGTAGAAAAGGGACCGGTCTTCCGAGTTCCAATAACTGTGATCATACCCAAAAGGTAAGTGCCCCTCTGTCCTCTTTCTTAGCTGTATCTTTCTATGGGTTGGCACAGATCATGATATTTTAATACAGTTTCAACCATCGATTAATGTCTGTTTATATGTTTGTATTTATCAGAGTACTTGTATGACATTCTTTTTGTAAGTAACTCACAAGGGTGCTTTTAGGTGGTGCATTAGAAATTTTGAGATTACGACTAGAATCTTCTGACTAGGTGCACACATTTTATGAGGGCGTGACAAATTGTATTTCACCAAGGCTGGGCTGGGAGCAGTTCTGAATTGATGATTATGAGATGTACAAAATTATATATAAGAAGGATGTATCACTCACAAAGTCATATTATGGCAGTGCAAATGTGAGGTGATGAATCTTAAAGCGCTGTTATTCAGTTTGGCTGAATGAATGAATCCACAGCATTGTTCTGGATGTTTCTCTTCCTATAGATCTGTGTTAAGCCAGAAAACACATTGGCAAAAATATTTGATTTGATTTATTTTTATATAATTCACTTCATCTGGATTCTTGTAGTGTTGAAGACAACACTCGTTACGCCGTGTCTTACAAAAGCATGACGTTTCGGCCGGGAGAGATCAACCGCAGTTTCGTTCATGTACCTCATGGAGCGACCTGGGCAGGTAGGCTGGCAGATCTGACTCATGCTGTGACATAAGGTCTATGTTATGACATGCCTGTATCAGTAGTTTTTATGTAATGTGTTTTGCTAACTAACAAAATATCTATTCTTAATGACATTTAACATTGTGAGGCTAGCACACTGTGCAGCCTGTAACATGGCGAGTATGTGTTCGAGCCTTTTCCACAGAGACGGTTACTGTGTAGGAACCTTGAGCAAGTCACTCACTGACAGTTGCTCAGAACAACAGAACATCCTGTTGTATGGCTGTTCATGCACTTCTGAACTTTAAAGGGAAGGCAATATCAAATGCAGTTGTATTATATTGTTTCAGTCATGCTTACATCAAGTTACATACATTGATGTGTAAACAGTAAAACAACTGTGTTTTACATCATGTATTTATGGATTTGAACACCTAGTTACCTAGTACTTACTTATAACCTCACATGCATATGTGCATATATATTCATTCATTCAGAGATTTATATAGCGCCCTCCAAGATACCTCAGAGGCGCTCCCAACCCAACTGCGGTGATAAAGAACAGTTTTCAGATGCTTGTAAAAGGTGTATGCAGATTCCCTAGCTGAAAAAACAAACAGATCTGAAGTAGTGTTGTTTTAGTTTTCCCTTGAGCTTTAGTTTTAGTTATTATTAGTTTTACATGCTAGGTGTTTTAGTTATTATTAGTTTTAGTTATTTCTGAGCCAAGTTTTAGTTTTAGTTATTAGTTAGTTTTACATGCTAGAGGTTTTAGTTATTATTAGTTTTAGTTATTTCACCGAATCTGGCAATATTTTCCCCGCATATAGCTTTTGCACCAAAAATGGATTCAATCGATACACTCTGTTTCAAATCGATACTTAAAATAGTCACATACTCAACTAATTTTAGGTCTACCACCTAAATTTAGTTTGGACATCTTATAAAATTCTAAAGATTGGAAGATTACCGAACGAAGTGCTGATTATAAAACGCGCAAATATCCAAAAAATTTGAATATCCTAAGACGCTAGGTTTTCGTTATGTGTTTTCGTTGTGGTTTTAGATTATGTGTTTTCATTGTTATTATTAGTTTTCGACTGGTTTAGTTTTAGTTTTTATTTCGTTATCGTTATTCCTCTAGTTTTCGTTTTAGTTTTAGTTTTAGTTAACTAAAACCTTTTGTTTTCGTTAACGAAGGTTTTCGTTTTAGTTTTTAGTTAACGAAAACAACACTAATCTGAAGGAAGGTTATCCTACTAGGTGGGCCCAACCACTGAGAGGCATTTATACACACAATATGTACATATATTTTTATATATTTTAGATATGAACATTTACGACAGTGGTTAGTCCCTCAGGAGTCAATTCCATGTGTGATTGTATACTATTGGATTGCATTGATGTCATTGTAGTTCTGAGCCTGCAGTCTTCCGTTATGGAGAACAGTCCTCGCTTCATTGTTCACTGCATTCAACTCGCACCCGAAAAGTCTTTCAAGTCCCTGCAATTCGACAAATACATCTCAATTCCGGAACTCGTCTCCTCGAGTCTCACGTTTTCTGTCCTGGTAAATAAGCAGGCACTGAATATCTAATATCTAATATAATCTGAAAACTTCTATCGCCCCATTTTAATAATGTACACGACCCTGTCAACTGATTTTTGATACTGCGTGCACCTGCAATCCAACATCACAATCCTTTTGGGCAAAACTAGTTGGGATCTAAGAGGTCTCCGGGACCACAAGGCAGGTTATGGAGGATAAACAATTATTTGAATTATCAGATTCTGGTAACAATGGCACAAGATTTTTTTAGCAGTAGCATTAGATTAAGATTTGTTAAAAGGAATGAACATCTAGGGTTTTGAATAATTAGAGCAAAGTTGGAAGGTTGAAATATAGTGGTTGCACTGTTGAAGTTCAGTTAAACATTAAATTGGTGCTGGTTATGAGTTTTTCAATGGTGGTAAGAAAAAATGTTAGTGTTTCATTGCAACACTTTTATTTCTTGTGACTGGAGTTGGTGATGTTTCATTGATTTGGGCGTTTTGTATTCATCAGGGCGGTCGAACGCTGGAGGTGGGAATTGGGAAATGGTGGCAGTCTACGAATGAAGCGTCCATTGATGTCAACCTCACATTCCACGGACTTCTACCAGATTCAAAAAACGTCACAATGGTCAGTAATCAGATCCTTATTTTTTTGCTTATTGTTATTTTGATCATGAGAGCCATGATAAGTGCCAGAGATTCACATTTCTGTGATTTTCTGCACAGACTGTAAATCTGAGGCGCGGTCGAGAGGTGTGGAGTTAAAATCCCCACCAGGGCAGATATTTGTTTCGAAATATCTGCTCCACTTGTGCCCGCTATCTAACTCAGCTGTAAAGATTACACTGACTACAATGTCTGTGGGAAGATTAGGTAGCAACAGAGGGACCAAATCTCTACTCTAATCTGAAAACTTCTATAGCCCTATTTTAACCAACCCTGCCATGTGTCGATTGTAAGATCACTAGTGAAGTTGCAAACACTTCATGCCCAATTACCCATGGCTGCCTCTCATGGCCAGAGCTTGCAGTCGATGTTAAATTTTGTTACGTTTGTTTTCTGGTAGCACGCGGGAGATGGAGTTTGCCGTGTGAACGTCCAGAGTCTGGTTCAGCACGAAGATATTCTACCTTCCGTCGTCCTCCGTAACCACGTTCAGCCACTCAGGTGATAAATTCTATCCAGTGTGTCAAGATTCACATCCTATCGTTATAAGTTAGTGTCTTTGTGACGATTCCAAAGGCACCGTAAAATCTTCATTTACGTTACGTTGCATTTACAGGCCACACGAGAGCAAAGTTCGGTGCCTAGTGTCTGGAAGAGACACCCTGCCCGACAGCCGCCAAATCAGTTCCATCGAACTGACTTACTCCTTCAGCAAATCCAAGGCAGGCGAAATCACGATCGACTTCTCGCTGCTCAGCTCTCTGCTGTACGAAAGCGAATACGAGTCACAGCTGTGGATGCTCTACAACTGTCACAAGGAACTTATACGATGTGGCGATGCTTATGTCGCGCAGGTGAGCTCGTTATGGTAGTACGGGTGTCTTGGCAAGGCATACATGTAAGATTACTTTACGTAAGTTATTCAGGTGAGAAAGTGGGTCGATGTAAGTGAGAACTTGGTGAGAAAAGCCATTCAAGCGAGAACTGTCACATGGTTTCAAGTGTATTGTTCATTCATCATTATGAGTTTGTTTTTGTTGAATTGTATAGATGAGAAAGCATGTTCATTGTTTTTGGTTATGTTTTATCTGGGTTCAATAAATAAGACAGAGGATGCCTAAGCAGTTTGGAAAAGGCAAGTCTTAAGTTGAGAATGAAATGACTGACTCACTTTATCATTGGACTCTGGCTAACATTTATTTCTGCATTTTGTAATGTTTATCCACTTAATGTGTTTGCTTTTGCACTTCACTGTTTGTCCTATCTCTTATTTTCATGTCTGTCATTGTCCTATCCTGATTGTCCTATCTCACATTGTTCTACCTCTCTTTGTCCTATTTCTCATTGTATGTATGTTTTATTATTTATTGATAACCAGTACACGGTCAAAGTGGAAAAGGGCGACTACACGGTCCGACTTCAAGTGCGGCATGAAAAGCGCGAGATGCTGGAGAAGCTGAAGGATGCATTTCTCTTGGTGCATCATAAGCTTCAGAATGTGATCGTGCTCGATGTCTTCGCCACTCACCAGAACGCCCTGATGGGGGTCAAAAAGTTCATGTCACTTGGTCTTCCGAAAGGTCACATCTGTCCCGTTTATATCACAGCACTGGCTGAGGAAAAGTAAATATTTGTGGATCTCATTCTTGTGGGATAAACTTATAACTTTTATCTTGATCTTTAGCCCAATCATTCATCTAATTTAATCTTATTTTGCAGTTATCTTAATGGAGAAAGCATTGATTTTCAACAAGGTCACCCGATTGTCTTCCTCTGATCGTATATCAAATAGAACTGTTCTTAGTAAACGAGCTTTCTCAGTGGCTTGACCTCAATTTGGAACTCTCTCCCTGTATTGATTCAATCTGCTCAGTTGCCTATGTCATTTTGTTCTTTAATTAAGACTTACCTTTTAAACATTGCCTCTCCTCCTCTAATGTACGGACTGATCTTCTGGATTTTATGGCATGGTTTTGGCGCGCCATCAGTTGATGCCTTGAGCATTAGACACCGCCACTATAGAAGTTACTAATTACAATTACAAGAGATGATCACTTTAGGTGAAATGGTCAGAAGTCATAATCAGTGAAATTCAATGAGTGAAAAGGAAAGACTCGCCACAGTTGGTGATTCTGTTTATAATAGTGAACTATCTCCTCAACTCTTTTGCTATCCATCTAATCTAATCTAATCTTACCCCCAATCAAAATGCCCTAGGCATTGATTGAAGTGACATCTTAGTAAAAAAATCGTCATCCGCCAGAGAAGCCCAGATGAGATCCAGTGTATTCGGAAAATGTTTAACCCTTTAATGACGAGCTGCTTATGGTTTCCCATACATTTTAGTACACGCTCGTCATTAAAGGGTTATAGTGCTGTGGTAATATTGCTCAAAGTACCTGCTGATTGTAGCTTTCAATTAAAGTTGCTCGGTGTCATTTCAAGTATCAGTGTTTCATCAGATGCGTTGTTTGATTGATTCTAGAATACCGAAGAACGCGTCGAGTGGTCACTATCTCACGGGAACGATGTCATTCTCAAGGGAAGATGCAGCCAAGAAAATTGTAAGCCACTCGTATTTGACGAGTTGCATTAATTTTGCGTAAATTAATAGGTTTCAAAAGTCAGTACATATATCTAGACTTCTGAGTTAGGCATGGGACAGTTTAATTTTGGACTGGCACCTTAATTGAACATTACGGTCCGCTAACTACGCAATGAGTAAAACAACCACCTATTATTTTCTATGAACTCTTTGGCATTGTAACTGATTGCGGTGTGCCAATTAGAGTTGTCTTTCTCAATAAACGAATATAATTAATTGTCATTTGTAAGTGCATATTAATATATAAAAAATGCAATACAACAGAAATGTGCACATGACCATACGACAGAACATCAGTGGTGCTGAGCAGCTGTGCACGAAGACTTGCTCAAGGTCCCAACACAATTACTGCCTCTGTGGAAGATTGGACCCGTACGTACTCTCAGCATTACAGGAGAGAAGAGATCGGACATTTAAATTGAGTTATGTTTTTGATTGATTGATTAGTAAACTGATTGTATTTGTGGTTACTATTTCCTGTAGGAAGGATTTACGTTCCGCTATGCAATCGGTGATTCACCAAAGAAATCCAAGAACGGAGCAACAGGTGGCAACTGCAACAATAGTAACAACAGCAGCACAAGCAGCAGCAGCGATCTCTCCTCTGCCAAGTCCGAAAAGACGAAAGACGTTCAGCACGAAGAAGCGATTCGAGACGTAAAGATCTCGTGGATATCAAAGTAAGATATGGTCAAAATTAAATGGGAAAGAAAGCAAACGTCTCTTGGATATTCAGAGTAGGAGTTAGGCTAAACTAATTTATGTTATTCAAGACTTACGGTGTCTTTTGGATATGGAAATAGGAGATCCAGGTTGTATAATTTAGTATTTTATGCGTTATCGATCACTTGGATACCTAATTACAGGACTTTAAACGCGTTCTATTTGAAAACCACCTGGACATTCTGTGGACTAGCTGAATGATGTGCTTGAAAGGTGCTATATAAATGATGAGCTACATTACATATGTGCATACAAGATGTGTTACCCATTGAGTCTTTACATTACATTACTTTGTAGAAAATTTGTTGTGAACCGTAAGAAGATGAGCTGGATTTGTTTGAATTGAAGGTTTGATGAGGAAGAAAGTCGGTCATTGTATGAAGAACTCTGCAAACAGTACGACACTCATCTCCCGCTCCACACGGCCCGACTACATGCCCTCGATGATGACAAGGTGAGGGGTAGAGATTTCAAAATTCTTATAAAATACGCAGGGGTGCATAAGTCGAGTGGTTTACTCGACTACCCATAGATTCTTCCCACAATTGTCCACTGGGACGCATCTGAGTCAGTAATAATAATTGTAATAACAGTAATAATAATAATAATAGCAATAATTAATTATATTTTATAGTACAGCTGAGGCCAAAGAAAAGGGCACTGTGCATGAGTTCATTATTTAAGACTTGAAGATCTTGTGGATATCAAAGTCAGATACAGTCTGAACTGATTACATAAAACACTGAATGTCTTTAGAATATTAAAAGTAGGAGCTAGTCTACATCGTGAACTAATTTATGTTATTTGAGACTTAATCTCTTGGGTATAAAAGTTAAGATGCAGTCTGAACTATTTACACCAAGCACTGATTCAATACAATGTAGTAAGTTTTGCTTGGACGTGACAACCAATTAATGCCTTATACTTAATGGTGCTATAGAAGTGATCAGATTAGATTTGTGATGGGTCCATGAAGTGTTGAAGGTGATTCCTGTCTCCACTTTACAGGAGCGACTGACACGGCTGCCAGAGGTTCAGGAGGCAGCGAGGAGAGTTATCGCTCAAATTGATGTCAACAGCTTAATTGCCTATTACGGCATGAAGACAGACTTACAACCGGATGCACCAACCATTAAATCGTAAGAAATGTAGTTTAGTTTATTGTATTTTATTGCATATTGTTTATGACATTGCACTGGATTTTGTTTAACGTATTTTATTGCTATTCTTTATTGTGTTGTATATTGTAAATTGTGTTGTTGTGTATATTTTTTGTGGAATTACATTGCATGTTGTTTATTGCATGCTTGTTTAATGTGTTGTGTTGCATGTTGTTTGTAGTATTACATTGCATATTGTTTATTACATGTTGTTTGTTGTCTTGTATTGCTTGTGGCATTGTATTGCATCTTATACATGTCATCGATCATTGGTTCTCCAATCCCAAATCATAATCGGATCAAGCAGGTTCCTTGTGAAAGAGTCGCTCAAGGTCTTTACACAGGGAATGTTTCAGTGGAAACTCAAAACTGTACTCCAGTCATAACCATGGAGTGCCGGCCAAGCACTCCATGGTTATGACTTCTGCTGGAACTTTGAAATTGTTGCTTTTACACTAGAAACACGTCGCATTGTTGTCAATGAGAGTCATGACAAAGAACGACCTTATTTTGAGGTTTTGTTATGGTGAATTTAGTTTTCAAGCCCATTTTGAATCAATGTTCCTGTATGCTTTATATAAGAATCTGTCTTTTGGAGAAGCATGTTATAGTGAGACTTCTGATTAGTTAGATATCTTGGCCTGTAACATAAATATGGTTTTGAATCTCCAAAGAGGCAGTCACCATATAGGGACTTTGAGCAAGTCCTTCACTCACAGTTACTCAGCGCTATCAGTCTATCTATAGAATGGTCATGTGTGCACTTCTAACCTTTGAAGGAGGGTGGCTTCAGTCAAATGCTGTTGTATTGTATTGTATATAAGAGTTCTTGGATGTTACAGTCAGATGGACAAGATGAAGATTGCGTTGATTGACGCATATATTCGATTGGGATGCGCCCTGGTCGATATGATCAGAAACGATTCAGACGAAGCGAATTCCAGCACGAATTTATCTGTCGTCCAAGAAGTCGATCAGACGTTTGTTGAGCTTCAGAAATGGACAGAGATCACCGACACTAAGGTACGATTGTAACAGTCACAGATGAAAATTAAGACAGTGCACTGCGTTTGCGTTACATGTCCATGTAGAAACTCTTCAGTAGAACGAAGATAATGCTAACGCTTGATTACTTGTCTGTGTAGAAACTTTTGAGAAATGCCGAGGTAAAGGTTATGTTTGTTTACATGTCTCTATTGAAACTCTTGAGAAAAGTTAAAGGTAGCATAAAGGTAAAAGTTGACACACTTGTTTACCTGCTTCTGTAGGAACTGCACAGAAGCGTAAAGGTATAGGGTATTTGGCCATCCACCTGGAATGGCCTCCCTTTGTATGTTTGTCTTGTCTAAGCTAGGGATTCTTCATGCACTTTATACAAGCACTTGAAAACTGTTCTTTCCACCGAGGTTTGGCTGGAAGCATCTCTGAGAGGTTATCTTGGAGAGGCACCATATGAATGCTATGAATGAGTGAGTGAATGCATGAATACCTACTCTTATGTCTGTATAGTAAATTGGCAGAAACGTGTGAAGCATTATATGTAATGGTGTGTTGGTCACTACAGACATAGTGTCACACTAGAAGTGTGGTTGCATTGTAGAATGCCAATAGTGAAATGAATAGGATTTGTCAAAATGCTGCAGAGTTATAGACTATCCTACTGTGTGGTCTATGACTTGGATAAGGCAGTCTAAGAGGTGATGTAGCAGTCTGCTTGTGTGTGTGTGTGCGTTTCTGTAGGCATATCAGTTCTTTGTGAGACACGCACTTATTCACCAACACTACGGACGAGTCCTGAAGTTGATGCTCAAGCAGGCCGAAGAGAAACTGACCAAGGACCTCGACACAAAGATTTGTGAAGTACGTCGTACCTAGAGTTTGTCACAAATTGATCATTATTAATAATTGTAAGTAGTAACTTATATTGTGCAGGGGTCTAACGCACAAGGCATCAACTGATAGCGCACCAAAACCAACCAAGTAATTAGGTCAATATCTAGAAATCAGTCCATAAGACTGAAATGCAGCCAATGGTGGATTAGCATTTCAAAAGAGGTAAGTCTAAAGTTGAGAATGAAATGACATCAGCGACTGAGCAAAACGGACAGACACAGGAGAGAGTTCCAAAGTTTATGTCCAGCAACCCAAAAAGCTTGTTCACTAAGATAATAATAATGTTGCAATAGAAATCCGCCTCTTACGCATTATGGTTACAGGCACAGTCAAGTAAGCAAGGTAGAATGACTGTAATCGAATTGTCTAGAAGGGATTTGAGGTCCTGAAAAAGTGTATGTGCTGACTAGGAGAGAACTACTGGAATGAGTCGGCCAGAAACAAGCCAAGGAGAGGCACGGATTGGAAAAGACTTTCAGCGAAAAGGAATGAATTGCTGAATGAAAGGAACTTGAAAGATCTAGTGTTGGCTTTTGCCAAAGTTTAGCGAGAAGCCAAAGCCACAGTTGACAGTGGCACATGTGCAACACTCGGCAGGGAAGAAGGTCTGCAGAACGATGAAATGGGTCTGAATGGTCTGGAAGAAGTGGAAGCATTAGGACTTCAGATTGTAATGACTTCTATAGTGCTGTTGTTATGCACGAAGCATCAATCGATGACCCTTTCAACTGCAATCGAAGGAAGCAATCCCTGGAAGAGAATCTTCTGCTTGAAAATCAAACTGTATCAGGTAGTGAACAAAGTTAAGACGCAAATTTGTAGAACTGTTAGATAGCAATGTTGCAGTGCTATTGTGAGGTACATAAGAGGCTCTCTGTTAATGCCGAAATAACAAGGCAGCTGTTGTTGATGGATTCCACCCTTCAGGTGTAGGGCAGGGCAAAGCTGGACTGCTGTATCTTTGCACTTTGAAAGGTGTGCACAGCTTCAGAATTGGTTAGGAGTCAACAGGACACATTTTCTGTAATGTACATATGAATGTGTGGATGATCAATGCACGAGCGATTGAATGTAGGGATAAATGTGCAAACGATTGTATACACGAGTGACCTAGTGTAGAAATGAATGTTTGCATAAATAAATTGATGAGTGAATGAATGTAAGAATAATTGAACGAATGAACAGGTATGATATATTACAATTGATGTGTTACCTGGACTTCTGCAGGTATATGGTCTTCTTGATTGGATTCATTGTGAGCAGCATTTCCAGCGATGGCTTCTCGTCAGATATCCTCCCAACTATCAGCTCTTTTGATAGCGCTGTCGTTTAAAATCAGATGACATAGAAAACGACCGTCTGGCCCGGCTCGTCAGATAGAAAAACCTAAGTTTTTACCTACTATTTTGGATATTTTAGGTCTTTGCCATTCTGTTTTGGAGAATGTAAAGCTGGATTTGTCCTGAATACAATGTCTGCTTTTGATCCTTTTAAATGTGTTTTATGGATTTTTGTGTGAAGAGAGCTTGGTTTCAAAATCTTAACAAGTTCTTAGCCAGTGGACATTTATTCTGACTGGTATGGGTCGGTTGTCTGAGCAGCTCTGGTTCTGATTTGCTTTTACTTTTGTAAAAGATGGGCTTATAACATTTTCAAATTGTATCCTTTGTAGCATAAATTGTAATTAGAATGTGAGTGATCTTGTAACCATTGAAAAGACTTGATATTTAAGACAAGCATCTCTTCGGATGAGCTGTGGTTGAAAAACAACTCCGTATGTAATTTCTGTTTCTGGTTTCATCCTTCTGAGTCACTGCTTTAGTAAAGGATTTATGATTTGATGTCATGCATAAGAAATTTGGTTTCTGGATATCTATATAACTATAAAGCTCAGCTGCAATGTGTGTAGGAATTTCTTCTAAGGAAGCCTTATGGCCTATTTGATTCCTCTAGCAATACTTGCATGGTTTCTTAAAGAAACCTCTGGTGTTTTCAAGAAATCGTTTTATCCAATAGCTTAGCTGCAATATCCACACAGATTTTAAAGAAACCTCTTATTCTGAAAAATTATATCAGTTGTCCACACACAGTTGGAGAAATGAGTTAATTGCCTAGCTTAACTTAAAGTTTCTGGGGGATATGGGCAGCCGAATAGTTAGAGCGCTTGCCTCGCAAAGCAGGCTATGGGTTCGAACCTCCTCCTCTGAGATGGTTACTGTTACCTTGACGGTTACCTTGAGCAAGTCCTTTACTCAGCTGATTTACTTACTGATTGCTCAGCACCCACCATCAATTGATGCTTGGTCATTAGAGGTGGCACTTATTAAATGTATTATAATAATAAATCTGCATGGTTGGTCATTTCCCTGTTTGGTTGTTATCTGGTTTTCTTCAAGAAGATGCCACTGAATGTTGCTGCCCATCACTGACTGGTTTCAGGGATTTTGTTAGTGGTTTTGTGGCCATAAGCAGAAATACAGTCTCTGTCATGATACCTTGAACCAACCAACGTAGGATGACATTGGTTCAACAATGCATGTTGACTGTTAATAAACTCTGCTGCACCCTCTTAAGCCTTTTTACGGGATGTTTTCCAGTCCTTTGTTTGTTGTTTCAGTTCCTGGCTTTTGAGTTACATTGGTTTATGTTGTCTGGTTTTCAAACGGGTATGTTTTGGTTGACGCTGATTTGAGATCTTATCGGTTTCCAATGAAAATTGTTTGACTGTGGATACCAGTTTTTGTAAACTTTTTCTGCCATTTTTACAGTTACTGTATGTTCAGATTGTAGGTTAATACTGTCGACTTCAAGCTGCACAAATGCACATGTAGCTCTTACAGGTGTAATACAAATTCACAAACAGTTATTCTTTTTGCTGCTGCACAGTGTTATTTTTACTTATAAATGCAAACATGGAGTGATACTTTGACGCAGACATGCCCTTTGCATGCAATTGTGATTAATTTGTTTTGGGACTGAGATTTACCCTGATGGCTGTTGAAATTGATTTCATTTCTATGGTAGTCCAAGCTGTTCAGTCCACGTGGTCAACCGATGTTTGACATTCCTCATTTCTTATTGCTGTAAGAATACCATGTCCACACTTACATCAGTACAAAGTTTCATATGTATTAACAAAAACAATACTCTGAGAGACGCACACACTGGGATTTCGTTACATAACTTTTTACTATTCTTTAGGAGTAACATGTCTAGATTTTCTCATCACTGTTACACATCCATTTATGATCACGGCGATGCTGTGACGCATTCACACACTGAAAACTTAGTTGTGCTGAGTCCCTGTTTTTTGTTGTTTGCATTTCTTGGTGTTTCTAGCTAGTCTCTATTTCATCCTGTTGTTGCTTTCTGGGTTCTGTATTACCACTTCTGTTTAAAGAATCAGGTCTGTTGTGCCAGAAAATAGGAAAATTTGTTGTTTCAAACTGCATGTAAGAAAAAGAACAATCTTTCTGTTTATGTTTTCACAGTATGTACTTCTGGCATAATATGCTGCTTCATCACTGTTGTTGACAATTTCCAGTGTATATTATTTTTTCATTTTTGTAGTACTAATGTTCCACATTATTATTACTTAGCTATCTTTAGAACTAACTACCCGGTATATTGCATTATTGGTGTTGTTAGTCTAACTTTTTTACTATTATTATTAGTATTATTATTTTATGTTATTATTATTAATACTATTATCATTTTTAAGTAATACAGTAGTAACGTTTTTTATTATTATTCTCACTAGTAACGTCACTGTCTTTATTTTATCGATATTAGAAATGCATTGGATTACTCCACTGCAACACCTGCAGTTCTGGAGTGCTTTTTTCTTATCATTACTTTTGTCGAAAGGTAGGTTCTAATATTACCGATAAGCTCAAATAGGCTGAAATTTTGCTGTCATAACAAAAGTTTTGACTTCCATAACTTAGTCTTACTGTGTTTTGCCATTTTGACTGTCAGATTATGGATGTCACAGCGTCTTGCTGTGAGGTCCACTTTGCTCGTTCAACATGTGATGTTCAGCTGTTTTCTTAGCTTTTGTTCAACTTCTATTTTGTTTGGCTATCAGTGTGCAGTCGGTGTATCTAAGGCTTATCTATCAGTGTAAAGTCATGTATTACAGCACTTAATCCCAGTTAAAAGAAACTTCTGTGTAGTTCATGACAGTATCTGCACTTTGTAACATTGTAAACAGATTAACATTTTATTTCATTGGAACTCCAACTATTTTATGGAGTAGAGAGCTATGTACGGTCTGAAAGACAAATAGTATTTATATCTACGCAGAATAAATTTTATTCAGCTCAAGTTTTGACTTTGTATTTATTTGTTTCTATAAGATTGTATTGACCCTGCAAAAACTGATTCAGGACTGTTATACGCAATCAGATTTGTAACCCACCTAAATACGACATTGAGCAAATTTGTGAGTTAAATAAAGGCGCTATGCATACCATACATCTAATATATCTATGGTGCACGACTGCATGTAAGAGAAGTAGTCAACGAAGCCCCTAAAGTTATGCGCAGGAAAAACGCTTATTCACGAGACTGACATTGAATCGAAGGACACCACATTGGAAAGGGCTTAGGTGAATGGTTAACATTCCGGCACGAAGAGCAGAAGATCAGAAGATCAGCATGGACGTGGGATCGATTCCCACTACCCTCCCAAAGGTCGACTCAACCTTTCATTCGCCAGATGGCGTTGGTAAAATGAGCAGTAGGAAAGAGGACGTCTTGCATGACTGGCATACAGTTACATTTGACTTCTGTAATAACTTGCGATCATCCGTTCTTACTATGACTTGTAATCATACCTCCCGAATGCTTTGGAACATTATTCATGATGTCTCATTGTGCTTTTTAGCAAAAAGAAGGTTAAAGCTGTATTAAAGGCGGTCGTTTCAATGTGGACTTAACAAGACAACACTTAAGAGTTGATCTAAAATCGATTCCCAACTTGGTCGAACGAGCTTCTTTAGCTGATATCTACCGTACCTAATTTTGGAACACTACATGTATTCCTTATCTGCTCATTTTGCTCGCGTTTCCTATTCATTTCAGTCTCAATGGCTTGTGATAGGCCTAAGTCTGCCTCTGTCTCAGCTTATTTTCTCTTATTGACGTCTACGGATTGGTTATGGCGCGCCATCACAGGATGCAGTATAGGCTATGCAGTAGACAACGGTAGTAGGCCTATAAAGGTTGCTAATTGACAGTAATAATTTGTTCTTTATTATAATTATGGTTCTGTCCACTGGAGTAAGATATTGGATTGTGATATTTGATTAGAAGCGACACAACTATTGATTGGTGCCTCATGCATTACGGTAGAGGCGCTATAGAAATTTCAATATTACATTAGATTGGACTAGATTAGATTGGAGAAGAGGATCTTGCAGAACAGTGTGGTGTCACATCATGGACACGGGCACACGGCTATAGGCTAGGCCTCAGAGGCGAAAATCTGTACATAACTTTGGGGGCACAGACTTCTTCGGTGGCCGGGGGTTTTTGGGGACAGACAGGCCTCAGTCAAAACTTTGGGGGGACAGTCCCCCTCGATCTGCCCCCATGATTTACGCCACTGCTAGTAGGCCTACGCTCAGCCGAGTTTGGTTTGCCTACCGGATAAACAGAGGGAGAGGGAGAACATCGACTTTAGATGCCAGACTTGCCAGTAATCTGTACAGACTTTGATTCTCAATGAAAAAGATCAAAAAGAGAAATATTAAAATATAAAGAATCTTATGAGATTGATGTTCGACCGTTTAAGCTGACACCATAACTTCTATAGCGCCACTACATTGAGTCACTGTCAACCAAGAACATCAGCCTGGTTTGCTTCGGTTAAATACACCGTTTCTTACGGTTAAATACACCGTTTCTTAACAGGCATACAACGCGAAACAGAAATCAGTTTGAAACAAAATGTAACAAACCGAGATAAACCAAAGTTTACGATTCGAGTTTTTCCGTCTGAGGCCAAATTTTGCTCGTAATTTAAAAACTGCCTACTCTAGGCTAGATTGCAATTTAATCTGATGCAAGACCTGCATTGTAACATGGAATAAGCAGCTTAGATCATAATTATAATTAGCCTATAAGTGGCTTAGTGCATGGGCGCGTAGCCAGAGAAAAAAATTCGTTTTTTTTTAAATTTGGGGGTCTAACTATTGAAAATCGTCGCAAAAGTCCAGGTTTTTCTGTATTTTGCATGTAAAAGCATATAAAAAAATTTCGGACACTTATTTGGGGTTTTTGAAGCTGACCCCGTAAAGTCTGAGCGACTTTGTCTTTCCAAGCCCCAACAATGACACCAACTTGTCTTTTATAACGCGCCGTAATAAAACGGTCCTGATGAACCAGGGTACCACTTACTGCATTTAGAGAAGAGATACGTTTTAAGTTTAGATTTAACCAAAATTAATTGAAGATGATCTTCGGATTAGTTCTGGTAGTGAGTTCCAATAGGCTATAATACAGATACAATACAAGCCAATCAGAGATTGTCTTTTATAACATCGCGGGCGATGTATGTGACCATCTATTTTTAGATTACACTGTCACTCAACTCAGCAGGATAAATACTCTCGACGGAGCAAACGCAAACAAAGCCAAATGTCATTCTCGCCGTTGTTTTTAGTAAACAAGATATACGTTGCAAATTAGAGAATTAAGTCGCTTTTTTTCGTTACGACAATCGTCCAGAAAAGAAACGGGACTAAAACTATTAATGTAAATCAGCGTCACAGACATAATCTAGGGCAATGACCCAATTTTCGTCCATTTCGTCCCGTCTGTAATAATAGAGGTTCCATTCAGCTGGACCAGCTACTTCAAACATTCTGTTTCCAAATTGTAGATTTGTTCTTTTGATTATGAAGTCGCTTTTCGAAGCCGATCGCAATCCACGTCTTGATTCAAGAGCAGCACATGGTGTGACTAAAGATGATAAGTAAGGAGGAGCAGAACCTGACATTATTTTGAACATGAAAAGACAGATTTTAAAGGATATATATATAACAATATACCCTGCGACCGCGATCGCACGACCATTGTGTACCTCTTGGAGATAATTTACAGCGAAATACGTTTATTGTTAGAATTTTGTAGGCCCTACTCGTATTGACATTAACTGTTGATTGTTGTTAAGATGTATGTACACCAGAGTGCGGATATGCAATTGGTTTTATTAAAGAATATACTTACTTACTTACTTAAAACCACCCCCTAAATACGCCCATGGCTTAGCGACACTGAAGTTGGCACTTAGATTACTACACCCATTGCGATTGCCTTTTTTATAATTCCGTTGATGTGACATCATAGTAAAATGACGTAATTTTCCTTTGTTCTCATGTTTCGGACACATTCCATTAGTTTCTGTTGGAGGAAGCAGACGTCGAAGAATAATAAAGAAGCCGAAAAATATCAAAAAGACGGGAACACGATGAAAATACGAGAAAATAAGACGCATATGTTGAAGAAGATGACGAGCAGCAGTTCCAGAACTGATCATTGAAGTGAAAAAGAAATTACTCGTTAAGTGCCGGGTATGACAAACATTTTGTTCATCGTCATTTCAGCGACCGAAAACAATCGGTAATTAAGTAAGGAAGTATGGTAAAACATGAAAGAATTAAGTATGTAATTTAGTTAGAGAAATAAGTAGCAGAAAATTATATGGTTTGCATTCTTTAACTGCATCTGTTGTTCATGATTTTGGATTGCTAAATAGGCCTATTTGTATAGCGCTTTTTGAAGCAGCATGCAACCCTTCAGGACCGTTTCATAAAAGCATCAAATTGCCTAATCAAGGTAAAATTTTGAAGATAACAGAGACAAACATGGGCTACAGTCGAAACCATTGCAGCAGAATGGCCGACGGACAGACCAGAGAGAGACGAGTTGACAACCGAGAGAAAAACAAACACAAACAGCCAGACGCAGAGATAGTTAGAGGGACAGTCACTCTTTTCCGTTGTTTGCGTGTGTGTCTAAATCTGTTCCCGTGTCTAAGTATTATGACGTCATTTTCATAGACGTAATAGATCCATTCTTGCAGATTTCTCTAAAGAAGTCTAATTTGACGTCATAATAGAGCGCCGCGTGGCGACCATGCAGGGGCGTTGCTTTAACTTATTTCATTTCCGAAACATTTCCGAAACATTTCCGAAACATTGAAGAATACCCGAAGAAGAATTAGAGTAGGTTGTGAAGATGTTTAAGTGGAAGAACGAAAACGAATTTACAAATGTATGTGATTCAGTTTTATACGCTTGATTAACCGGTCGATTAGGCCTTAAAATTTAGACTTCAAGCAGCTTACAAAAGTATTCTTTAGGGGGTTGAGTTCATGCAACGTAGGATAACAATGCCAATTTGTATCGGCTGATTGTATTTGGGACTACTATTGTAATAATAGTTCCAGATTGTATTAGGCTCAAGCTAGATATAATTTGCTTCTCTATGCCTGAAAACCTCTCTCTTTACCAGTGAAGACGCTGGCCCGGGTCAGGAGCGCCTCTGTTTTTGGGTGGCGCTATATAAATGCTCGATTATGATTACAACTGAGGCATACTTTGTTTGAAACTCTTTGTACGCTGACTTGTGAATGACTGCACTCGTGAATGACTATATTTTCTGGTTTTCCGCAGAAGAGCTAATAACATTTCCATGAGCTTTAGATGGGTCCCATGTGTTCTGTATACGGGTCCAATATTAGAATAGGTTAACTGGCGTTGTTCGCACTGCTAAATATTAATCTACTTTAATTACTCTTTTGCCACCATTTAGGATGTACTATACACGTATTTCTGATTATCAGTTTGAATTCTGTTACAGTGTCTTCTCTGTGAGTTACGATACTGCCAGAACGCAATTACAATCAGCTGTCCAAGTTCATCACGAATCAGAATTTCACAGTCTTTGATGCTCAATGATCAAAAACAGAAAGTGGAAACCCCGACATCATTGACCGCAACAACTACAGAGCTTTCTGGGTGAAATGGGAGTCGGGTAGGAGGATGACAGCAAAGGATCTGTCATTGGAAATTCAAGGTTCCTCGATTGGGTCATGATAATGAGAGAAGGATGTTCAAGGGTCTTACCATCTCAAAATGGGATGGCGCCACTGGATTCTGGGATTTCTCACCTCTCCAAGGACCAAGGTATTTGTGTGTCACTATTTTTAATCTGACCATTTTATACAGAACTTCACATGCAACCTTTTAAGGTCAAAGGTGAGGGAATCCTGAATCGTGGGACAGTCGTCACTAATGCCCATAATAGCAGCTACTGATGTTTTTATCTTGCTTCATCAACTGGAGTTTTCTGATTGATGTTTAAGTACACCATCTGCTTTTTGTGTTACATTAATAAAAGGTTTACTTGCTCATCTACTCCTAAAATTTAAATGCTGCAAACACGTTAAGGCATACCGAAATAGATTTCTTTATTAGTAGATGCCATGTCAATGCAAACATTGGTTGAAGATGAAATTGATGACATGCTATTGATTTAGGTGACAACTGCTCCATCTTCACAAAGGCCAACTACAGTTACAGCTACGCCTGGCTATGGCCGATGTATACAAACTATATCGCATCCAAAGTCAAGTCGTGCAAGGATGCCCACATACTGTGCTCCAGTGCAGTCTAAGACCCTGAGCAATAGCCAGGTAGGCCTATGGAATTTCTTTTTAAAAGATTATAATATTATTCTTACAGATAACCAAATCTTCACATTGTTTTTATGTTTTCTTCTTTCACTTAATGCAAGTCGAAGTCAAGTCTGATGATTTGGTATTTGCTAAATGTTGTCAGAAACGCTAGACAGAACAATAATTATGGTTGTTTATTTCCATGATTATTTTCTTTAAAACTATTACAGTACAATTTATCGCAGAGTAGGCCTATATACGCTTTGAATTAATATTGAAGTTTTTTATTGACTCAAAAAATATAATTATATCAGTTTGTCATTGTTTTCAATTGCAGTCAGCTTAGTCAGAGCAAATTCAACGACTCCACAGAGCTTCTGGACACTTCACAAGTTGACGATTGACGTTCAGGAAATGAAGCTCAAGGCCAAGTCTTCCAGTGATGTCATGCTCGCTCTGTGTTCCATGCAACCAGAACCTGCCCTCATATGAAATGACAACAGGAGCTCATGAGAACAAGTTCTTTGTTCTGAAGAGCAAATCTCCAATGGGCGATCTGGTTATTCATAATCGTAATCTAGTTAACTTATTTATAATCGTAATACCTGTTTTGCTGCCCAGTCTCTGACATTGTTGGCCGATATTTTGCTGGGGGGAGCTTTTAATCCATCGGGCTCGCTCCTCAATTAGGCAGCGCATAGCCTTCTCAATTGTTTAACCCTCCATTTGGAATGGACTCCCTTTGGAGGTGCGCCTGCTGCATGTCAAGGTCCAGTAGAACGATAGAACTGTTTTACAAGTTGCTCAAGTCTACTATTTATTGCCGCGGTTGGGCTGAGGGAGCCTCTGAGTAGGTTTCCAGAACGGGTGCTATAGTTAGTTCTTGAAATGAATGTATGAATGAAGCCATCCATCCATCAAGTCATTCATTCATTCATCCATCCACACACCAACCAACTGGTTTCTCCGTGTATCCATCCATCCATCCATCCATCTATGCGTCCATCCATCCCTCCATTCATCAACTCATCCATCTGTCCATCGAAGTAACCTGAGATTGAGACCTTATCTGAACGTCTAAACCTTGCCCAAAGATTGAGAGTGAACTGACGCTCTCCATCCACCCCTCCATCCATCAATTCATCCATCGGTCTGTCTCCATCCACCAAACAGCAGTGCAGCCATCCGTCAGACCATCCAGCCATTCGTCGATTCATCCACTCGTCCATCCTTACATTCATCCACCCACGAAGTCATTCGTTCATTTATTCATCCACCTATCAATCCTTGCACTCATAGTTGTTAAAAACGGTAAATTCAAAATAAAAAACCGTAAAAACCGTCGTTTTAATTATATGTAATTATATACCACGTATCTTGTTTAAAGATACATATTAATTAATTGTCCTATAATTATAATTACTTTTATATTTGTCTAGAATTAAACGTTAGCCTACTGTTTTAGCTAAAAAACTGGATTATTTTGAAATTAAACGAATATGAATTAAAAATAAAAAACGAGAAAAAAACGAAAATAATTTAACTTTGACTTTGCTACATCTTTTACTGCATTTTAAAATTTAAAACCTTGTTTACACAATTTAATTTTAATCAGCAAATAACATATCTTTATTAGTAAGCACCAAGTAACAGTAATCTACAACAATTATTTTCTTTTTCATAAGTTTGGTTTAATAAGAAATTGAGAAATTAAAAATATTGAAATCTTTTCAAATTTAAATTGTATACATAAGTCCACATACGTCCATGCTGACATAAGGAATTAAAACTAAACTTTGTAAGTATAGAGGGTACTTAATTAAACATTGTAGGTCTACTTAAAATTCTGACTTGAGTCATTTTCCGGTAACATGGTAAATTCAGAATTCAGCTGTCCCCAGTCATTTCTCGAAAAACTATACCTAGTCTGATTATGCTAAGTGTTGATATTAAAATGTATTTGATCAGTCAACAATTTCAGATATTTGAAAGTAATTTAAAGCAATAACCTAATTTATTAAAATTTATTTTCAATTTAAAATGTTCCACTCCGTTACTGTCCCTAGGCTCTAGTACTTATTGCTTTAGTCTACAATTTCGAAATGATTTGTATTGAGCCGAAAAATTCACGTGTTTCTTATGTATTATATCTTTGTGTATGTCTTAAAATACAACTTGGTGAACCGGATCTTCAGCATAATTAAAGGAAAATTTTTAAAACTTGTCCCCAGGAATTATGTATACTCCGTTACCATGTAAAAATTAATCTTCTATCTCAGAACCATTCAATTTTGTGGTCGCGCAACTAGACTCATCTCTTCTATGTAATCTATGTAAGCTATTTATATCTTCACCAACGATATAAATGGCAAGACAAATTTCATACGAATTTTCATTTATTTCGTACCAGATGTGTTTTTTATTATACGGCCACTCCGTTACTGCATTTTTGCCATGATTATAAATGAATCTAATTCCAATAATATTTGTAATATAACGCTTATAAGCAAAATAATGATTTTACCAACGATCGATGTGGACGCGTGAGCGATAATATAGGTATTTACCGTGCTGCAACCCAAATTGTCTACTCCGTTACCTGTCCACTCCGTTAACATTTATTTGGTAACGCATGGGACAGCTATGTAACGGAGCGGAAAAATTGTGTTCGACACTCGAAAGATAGTAACGGAGTGGAATTATTATAGGCTAAATGGTGTGGTATTTTGATGCTGTGAGCAGATTTTTAAGACAATACCATAAATATTTTAGTGTTTTCTGTCTATTCGATCACTGGGAATGATTAGCTCAAGTGATTTCTTTTCAGTTGTTTGGGCAAAAATATTTATTCAATTTAACATTAAATGCTTTTATTTTCATAACGGAGTGGACCTTTTTCTAAATAAATGAGACTGTGATGGAATCAAATCATTATAAGTTTTCTAATTTCTTTTATTTCTATTTTATAAATATTAATACTAGAAACATATTGGAATGTCAAAATACACAACAGAAGCTGTACAATGTATAAAACAGATCTCATATGTATACAGTAACGGAGTGGACAAATATTTTAGTAGGGCTATTTTTTTCTACCAAAAACTTTTTACATTTACATATTAGTGCAAAATCAAATATATATTTGTGAAATAGAAACATTCAAGATTTGTTCCAAAGAAAAAAAATGCACTGTATTTAAAAAAAAATTTTTTGGCTTGTTGAATTTGTGAATTTACCATGTTACCGGAAAATGACTCACTTATATAAGAACTAACCCGAGGAGTAATATCCGTCAATTTATCAGTCAATCAAAGTTACTGAGTACAAAGACAACATTTCGCATTTAGGATTAACTTAAAGATTCAAAAAACTTTTATAAATTTTATTTCCTGTACTTTGCTATTTATTTCTCAACTGATGACATTAAATAGTGACGTAAATTCGATGAATCCTTGAAAGGACGGAGACAACGTAAGGGATATCAGACAAAAATAAAATTAAACAAATAATGTAAACAGACAGTAAATAAATAAATGAAGTTATATAAAAAAATAAAAACGGAAAAACTACGTGACGAGAAATAGGCCTAAAAAACGAAAAAAACCACGTTTTGGGGAAAAATATAAAAAACCCAAAAAACGTTTTTACAACTGGATGGTGTTATGCAAGAGTGGACCAACCCCAAAATTCATTATTCTTCAGAAAACAATTTTTTTTGCAAATTCTCTTTCAATTTTGATGGGAAAATTTTACTTTTAATTGTGTAAATGCAAAAATATAAATTTGATATTAGGGTGACATTATATTCAGCAACTTGCAAAGGAAATGTCATTTGGAGAAATAAATGTTGGTTGGTCCATTTGAATCCTGGAAATTTGTGGTTGTTCCACCTGAATTTCAAGGCATTGCGGGTTGGTCCATTTGAATCCTGGAAATTGTTTGATCAAATATTTAATGCTTAACTCAAAGCTGTCAAAGTTTTGTATGAATTATCTTTGTGACAGTAATCACTGTATAAATTTATAATGCAATATTAGGCAAAACTATTAATGAGTCTTAAAAAGTATCTTATAAACTCTTATATCAATCATATCAGAGCATTCACAGACAATTAGCTGGTTATAGTTTTCACACCACTTTGCGGGGAATTACTAAATTATAAAAGTAGTCACTGCAGAGCATGAAATATGTTATTGTAACATGGATGTAACTAAATTTTGTAAGAAGTTAATTTAATTAACTTTATAATTAGAATCCGTACTAAACTATTATTCAGCTCAGCTCAAGTTTGTTGGTGTCCAACAATGGATTGGAAGAATAGAACTCGTGATAACATGGTGGAATTAGTGGTAGAAGGCTAATAGTGTCATTCTTCTGAAGTGAAACAATTGGCCTCGTCCATTCTAGACAGCATCTGGGAGATAGAACCTAGAGTTGATAGTATTATTCGCATTCCGAACTCAACTTCTTTCTACTCTTCCGTTTCTTCATGAGAGTAGCGAAAGAACAATGTTTTCGGCCTGTCTAGGTAAACTAGCCAACAGAATTATATCACAGAACATCTTTTGCACGCCCGTACCTGAGTTTGCTCCTTAGTTGTTACACAATACAGTCTCGTAAGATTTCTTACAGAGACTATAAATGTACCGGCCTGCAACTTTCTGCTGCTTTAAATGGACGTTAATGAGGGCCTACTTCGCACACCTGCTACTGTTCCAGTACCATTCATGCATGTTTTGTCTATCCGTAAGTCGGCCATCTTCATCAAAACAAAGGGTTAGGTACATAACACAACAAGGGGTTTTAGGTGGTTCAGAATACGTATAGTCTGTGTTAGAACCATTAAAAGTTAACATGTACTGTGATGCTTAACAGTCTATCTCTCCTAGCTTCTTCTTGAAAGCTGTAATAATTATTGTCCACTGAGACAGTACTATCATCCAAACCATTCCATAAGTCTACAACTTTTGTACTGAAGAATTTCTGTCCTGATATTCATTTCGGTTTCTTAAAGTTATAATTAAAAAGCATCTGCCAGTCCTTGGACCATCTAAACATTCTTCTTAGGTCTTCTAGCAGTATCTCCACTGCGAGATACTTCTGTGGTCCAGTCACGTTCGTATGACTCTGTGTGCGCAAATGGACCAAGCCGCGTTCTGTGGCTTGGTCCCTGTTATGCACAACTGGACCAAGCCACGGTTTTGTGGCTTGGTCCAGTTGTGCATAAAAGAGTCGCAAGTTGGTCCAATAGTTTTTCGCTATTTATTAAACATTCTGATGGGCTAGAACGTTGATCTAAGTGTCAAAAGATGCAGAAAAAAATTCTGAATTTAATGGAAAAATAAAAATAAATTGTGAAATTTTGAGGGTTGGTCCACTTTTGCATAACACCATCCAACTATTTTCAAGCCTTGCACCCATTCACCTATGAAGTCATTCATTCATCCACCATGTGCACCCACCCTGTATGAAGATTGAAGTCCTACCAAAAGATTGAAACCCAACCTGAAGATCCAAACCCTAGAATGACCCGAAATAGAAATTCTTAGGGCTGTGCTGTTATGTTCGAATGCTTGGCATAAAACGCAAACGGCCGAACGGTTTAACTCTTCGGGGTGTCCAGTGACACTGGAGTGTCCAGGGGCTCAGCCCACCCTCATGTCAAAACCACCACTCTGGATGCGTGTAGATCATTTAGATTAATTGTGCCCCGAACCCCTATCGGTAACTCAACTTTGTCTTGTCAAGGGTTGCGAGTATGATGCAAGCTTCGCGCCTTGCAAATTTATCCCAGGTCCCTCAAATTTCACCCAGGCATCTATAGATATTGATAGCAGTTTACACTTTACACCTACGTCGCCTGACAGTTTGGCGTTTCTCTCCTGATTGCCCTATCCCTAGATTTCCACACTTGATGCGTTTTATGCCAAACATTATTATTATCATTACTATTACTATTATTATTATTATTATTTTATTATTTATTATTATTATTATTATTATTATTATATAATATTATTATTATTATTTATTTATTATTATTATTTATTATTATTTATTATTATTATTATTATTATTATTATTATTATTATTATTATTATTATTATTATTATTATTATTATTATTATTATTATTACAAACACCTTAAACGTGCGCAAAGTCACACAGAAATGCGAAACTGAGGCGGTTAGTGAGTTACCAGGTGAAGAGAGTTAGATATCCATATGTTTGAAGGCCAATGAAAAATAGCGAGTTTTGACGCGTTTCTTGAAAGAAGAAAAGGAGATTGAGCAACAGGTAAACACTGGCAGTCGATTCCATTCCTTGGGGGCAGCAACATGGAATGCACGAGAGCCCATGACGGTGCCACGGAGTGATTTGCAAATTGTAGTGATAAGTTGATGGAAGGGCAGAGCCGCAGAGATGTGTTAGGGCGGAAGAGGAGCAGGTTGAGTGAAGTGGTTAGACCGTGAACAACCGACGAAGATAAGAGGGTAGGTGGTGATCGACAGGTCAAAGGCGGTAACCGGACAATTCGTCGCCGGACATCTCGTCGCGGACAATTCGTCGCCGGACAATTCGTCGCGGACAGTTCGTCGCGGACAATTGGCGTTGAAAAGAATAATTCGCTGGATTGATGACAATAATTCTTTGCCTAAATGGAAGCTGGATTGACGAAAATAATTGCGTAGATGGAAGCTGGATTGACTAAAATAGTTTCTCGCGAACCATAAGTGGGATTGATGAAAAGAATTCTTGCTAAATAGAAGTGGGATTGATTAAAACATTTTGTGTTAAATAGAAGCTGGATTGATCGAAATAATTTTTCCCGAAATAGAAGCTGGATGTATGAAACTAAGTTTTCGATTCAATAGAAGCTGGATTGATGAAAATAATTGTTCCCGTAATTAGAAGCTGGATCCATGAGAATATTTCTTTGCTTAAATAAAGTTCCATTGATGAAAAATATTACAGAAAAGAATAATTCGCGACGAACTGTCCGCGACGAACTGTCCGCGACAAATTGTCCGCGACGAATTGCCCTAGAACCGTCAAAGGCAGCACTAAGGTCAAGGCATACTGAGAGGCATGCATTTAAGGTATCATTAGATGAGAAGCTGTTGCCAGCGTTAAGGCAAGAGCAAAGTTTCAGTGGAGTAGCCTTCACGGTAACATAACAGCACAGCCCAAGGATTTTCTCTTGGTAGGACTTCAGTCTTCATACGGGGTGGGTAGGTGGATGAATGAATGACTTGATAGGTGAATGAGTGTAAGGATGGATGGATGAATAAATGAATGAATGGCTTGATAGATGGGTAGATGTAAGGATGGATGAGTGGATGAATGGATGAATGGCTGATGGTCTGGCGTGTGGCTCTTGCTGTTTGGTGAATGGATAGACGGATAGATGAATGGATTGGTGGGTGGATGGTGGTTGGATGGATGGAGCTTCGGTTCACTCTCTCTTTGGGTAAGGCTTGGATGTTCAGATAGGGTCTCTCTCAGGTTGCTTCGATGGGCAGATGGATGAATTGATGAATAATAGTGGAGGAATGGATGATGGATGGACGCATAAATGGATGGATGAATGGAGGGAGGGAGGGAGGGAGGGAGGAGGGAGGAGGGAGGAGGGAGGGAGGGAGGGAGGGAGGAGAAAGGGAGGGAGGGAGAAAGGGGAGGAGAAAGGGAGGAGGAGGGAAGGAGGGATGATGGATGGATACACGGACAGAGAAAACCAGTTGGCTGGTGTGTGGAGATAGATGAATGGATGAATGAATGAAAGAATGACTTGATGGAGATAGATGTAGGGATGGATGAACAAATTAATTAAATTGATGAGTCAATGAATGGATGGATGGGTGGGTGGGTGGGTGGGTTTGGAAGGATGTATAGATGAATGAATGACTTGATGGGTGGATGGGTGTGTGGATGGATTGATGTGTGATTATGGATGTGTGAATGGACGATTGATTGAATGAGTGAATGAATGAATGAATAACGTGGTCGGCGGATGGAGTGGATGGGTGGGGGTCCATGTGTGGGTGGATACGTATAATATTAATGAATGCCTATACCTTGTCATTAGGCAGAGATGTCATTTTAGACTTAATATTTACTGAGATCTAAATGCTGAATGTATTCGATATTAGAGGGTGCCGAGCGGGTTGACAAGATCCGGATCCTCGGAGTAATACTCAGTTGTGACCTTGGCATGCATTCCCACCTCGAGGGGCACTCTCCTCTTGTGCCTCGTCGCTGTATGCTCTTGGGGTTCTCCGTTCGCACGGCCTTCCTCCTCAGAATGACCACCATCGCTCAACAGAGGCGCTTTTACAGAAAACGGGGACCTAGGCGCAAACATTTTTGGGGCCCTTCTGAACTTGTAGACTGGTGAGACTCTGGTGGTGTAACCTATCATGTGCAAAAACCCACGAAGTTGAACTTGAAGCCGTTTTTGCGAGTGTTTTTGACACTATACTTAGTTGATTAGTTATAGAAGCTATTTTCAAGGATTGTGAAGTTATTTGATTTTAGTTTTAAAAATGCGATAAGTGTACAGTACTCGTTTGTTGCAATACAATGCAACAATGCTATATTATATAATATTAAAAATGCTTGAAAAATTAATTATGTGAAATTGAATCGGTGTTACTCTTTTGACCACTCGTCACAGACAGCGTAATAGAGATAGAAGAGAAAGTTTAAGTTGCAAAACATCCTTGCCCACAATTCGCGAAATTCTTTATATGATCCAAGAATGGATAAAATTCAAGCAAGATAATCCAGAGAAGTCAAATAGGTTACTTTTATTTGTAAAACTTCTAGATTGTCTGTGCCCTGTAAACGCCAGTCCTTGTATAGAAATATATTGTAAAACTGCAAAGGCTTTACATAGATTTTTCTTTACAAGTATTAATTTTGTAATAACCATTTGTTAGTAGTTCTTCTTTAAACTGCATCATGCAACGCAAGTCTAACCGGCCATCTACGGTCATAGAAAGAAGTTTAATGTATTACCGGTACTTAATTAGCCAACGAATTGGGAGTTGACAGCGTTGAAAGATAATTATGAAGCTATAATTATGCGCATAATCTAACGATTGCAAGTTCGAGCTGTTGTCAAGACTTCGCGTGGAGACGCTGGTTCGCGAATCTTCTGGATTTTGAGGAATGTTCTGAGCTCAGGGTAAGGGAATAACTGTTCAAGAGTTATGGCAGCATTTATTCAAAGCAACAATGACATTTATCGACAAAATACGTGGTTTGATTTTATGCATGATTATAGTGGACTAGATGCTTGCCGTCTAAGACACGGTTAAAACAATTTGAAAATGTCAGAGTTGCGTCTTCTCGTGCTATGATTGACATAAGTGTTCTCCCTCTCCCTCCCCTTCTCCCTCTCCCTCCCTACGTCCGTCCCTCCTCCATTCCGCTACACCACCAGTGGCGGCGCCTTAATTGTAACCTTGTAATCGGAGGTAACGGGTTCGAATTTACCTCAAGCCACTGCTTAGCGACCATGGACAAGTTGCTCACCCATTGTCTGTGAGAAGGGCAACGGGAAACCTGCTGTGTAGCTTCTTATGAATAGCTAAAGCTGCTGTATGTATGTAGGAACTTATAGCCTAATAATAGGCCCTTGCCTCTCTATACATTGTGTAGGCCCTATAATGTGTAGAGTGCGTGCATGTATCACGTAGTCGTAGCAATGTCTGTGTTTATTCATTTGCTAGATGTTTGCCCGTCCTAGGACTGTAAAGTTTAGCGAGCTATGTCGGGCCACTAAAAATCAGCCGCCCCGGGCTCCTCGCTTCCCCCTCCTCCTTTTCCAATTCCCCTCCTTTGCCGGCTCCTTTCCCTTACCTTTTCCCCTGCCCTCCCCGCCTTGCCCCTCTCTCCTCCCCTCCCATCCAACCCCACTCCCTTCCCCTGCCATCTACCGAATCGATATGTTAACGACGCAAGCAGAGTACAGCCTGAGGTTTAGAGAAACAGAAATGCTTTGCTGCGAGGCTGCCATCTGGCTAATGACACAGTGAGAAGTGACACTTGGAGACAGACGGACACACGTTCATTTCTGTTTCATTATATTATTAATATAATGTGGGTGTGTGCGTGCGAGCAGCAATAATACATGTGCC